>JAQGAP010000666.1:0-29347 GCA_034697805.1 Orchesella bifasciata
GTTGGTCGATCAACACTATCAAACGCCTTTTCTAGGTCGAGTGATAACAAAATACATATCATATCATTGTCTAGGTATTCGTAAAGTTTGTCCGTAATAGAGATTAAAGCATGCTATAAAGAAGTTTGGTAGGTATTGTCAGTATGTATTGACTTAAGGAAATGTATAATATCGACGGAGCCTATTTACTTACTCTATGTACCTAAGATTTGCATAAAATATTAATTTGGGAGATTTTCATAAAATATCAACCAAGTAGAGTTGCTTGGATAGAGTACCATTTTCAACAAAGAATGTATACATTGATAGAACATGTTAAAATGGAACTCTTTGTGTGTTTTTGGTATTTAAACTTGTTAGCAAGCCGGAATTTTGCCAACAAATATTTGAAATGTTTTCATTGTCAATTTTCAGCTTAGAAACTTCAAGAATTATTTCAGAGATAGTTAAACTTGCTATTGAAAGTCCTTGCGGGTTTCATTCTTTACAAAGAGAAAGCAATGAATTATTTGGATCTCAAGCTAGGACGAAGGAACGATGGAATTCCATTCGTACTTTTCATATCAATGAATAAAAGCAAACATTTGAAGTACTATTTTACCATCAGCCTTTCTTCTTTTAGGTATCCAAACTTCCTTTACAAATGGGAGCAAACATTTGAAGTACGTAATTAGATAAGCCATTTAAGTCACGTAATATCATGTCTTTTGTGGAAAGTTCAATAAATAGTAGTACTACAACGAAAGTATTACACTACTAACTCAACAATCAATTAATATTATTATACAGTAAAATTAATCTGTTCCATAGCAGTATAGTTGAGACGTTCTCATCCCATGCTAATCCAGCATATTCTCCGTTTAGAGTTAAAGTGAGTTCACTCTTCGATACAATTCATGATCATTGAGTTAACAGCTAACGTTCATAATTCTGTTGACCGTCTCATCGCCTGCTGAATAAAAATTTCCGTAATTTAAACCTCAAATAATTTTATCACATGATCGTCTGTTATTAAAAAAAAACTTCTTTAGGCACAGTTGCCACAAAGGCGGTATGCAATAGTTTTAGCTTGAAAATTAATCTACATATATTTAGTTACATTAACTACTATCACATACTGATATGTTATCTAGTTATGACATTTAGTTTTTCAGAAATAAAAGTTACGGATAATGCCGTCAAATCAATCTGGTCTAGTGATAGGTAAGAACGCAGAATTTAGAATGAGTTGGATTTGTTTGTTGTCAAATGGTTTCTTAGATCATTTTGCATAAATAAGAGTATTCATTGCGTATGTAATGTTGTCGTTATCAAGGAAGCAAATATTAAGTGATAATGTCAAGCGGATATTTCTTTTGTACCAGATAGTCTTGTAGATCTTTTACAGTATTGACTACATGTGGGGACAAATCGAATTTTAATCTACGTTGTGGGGTTTTGTAATGTAAACTTCGTAAAAATCTAAGACGACGACAGATCTATCTCATGCTGGTAACTTGGCATCTTTTGCTAGATATTATTGAATGACAAATAAGTTGGAGTTGAGACAATTCTCAGTCATACATATTATGCTTTCACTTTATTTTTAGTTAGCCATGAATATGAACACATGTATCTGTGTTAATTAGGTTTTACTAATTGAACAGATGCAGTTTAAACATTTCATGTGAACTTGCTTTTCCGTCCTTGTGTGATTTTTTCATGCCACTCACACCAAGTTTGGTTTCGTATTGTAAGATAATCCAGGTAAAAGGAAGCCAGTTAAATCACCTGGGAATGATTTATGTATGAACATGCATTTAGAAAGTGAGTTACAAATTACATTACCATGAAGTTGCAAAACATATGCGGTAGCGTTTCTCTAACGTGTAATACTAAATGCACACATTTCTAGTTTACCCTACCGCGGTCCCAATTGAGCTTCAAGGTATAATTCCGAGCTTTTTACCATCCGCAACTTGTTTAAGTTTAGCTTTCCACATTTCAAATTCACAAAATCTAGCGTTTTCAACCGTTTACAACACCATATGAAGCAAAGCAAACACGTTCTGACCATACATGTAAACACAATATTGATATATCTTATTTACTAGCAATGGGCTTCTAATACAGCAAAACTTTTCATGGATAAAGCAGCAAATGCTATGAAGAAAGTGTTATCCTTTCCTCAAACATGTGAAAGCACTGCTCGATTAAAAACGAACATATTATACCTTAATTAAATAAGTACAACGTTTGCTTAGAAGGATGGAACTGTATCAACTAAGGTTCGACAAGTTTTTAATAATGTCATTATCAAAATTTAAGCAAACCATTCCACGAGAGATCCTATAGATAGTTAAACTATCTCCGGAGTATCATTCTTTACAAGGAAAAAGCATGATTCTATTTGAATTTGCAAGATTCTTGGAAAAAGTTATTGAATCCAAATGCAACCGCATGTCAATGAATGAAAGCAAACAGTTACACTACCATTTTCACTCATCATCAATTTTTGCGAATTAACAAAGTCAACAACATGGTGGTGGAGAACTACACTGAACCATGTTCAATAATTTTCAGTTTTCAAAAGTTTGACAAAATGTTTGGTTAAAAACGAAGTAATTCAGATTATTCAGGTTAGTCAATTTTGCATATATAATATATTGGGTTGGAATAGAAACTTTAAAAAGAAACCAACAAAAGTTAAAACTTCTGAACTGCGACTTTGTTTAAAGTTTTCAGTGAGCTGCAAACCCGATCACAGAGTAGAGTTCGAGGCGTTAGATAACAAGGATCTTCAAGGAAGATCGAACTCCCTAAGAACCTCAATTGTTTTATGAGACAGTGTAATACATACAAGGCATGCGATGGTAAAAATCAATTAGCCCCAGATTTAAACTTTTATTTTACATTTACTAACCAGAACGAGTTGAAAACTAAACCCCGACTGAAGATATGTGGTATAGACGTCATAACCAGCCGTAAAAGCCCTAAAATGGATTTGAACGCTATTGGAAAGAAAATGAATGAAGTGTATTAATTTGCGACTAAATAGGAGATAAGTTTATCAGTATATAAGTTGAAGTCTGCAATGAAGGCCTGGTTATATGTACTCCTGCCTACAGCCTCAATGTAAAGTCGCTAGCGGCTTTGTTAATCCTTCTCTACATTTTCAATAATGCATAATTCAAGATATGTTGCATCAAGCATTTTAAACAACATTTCACATTATCTGCGACAGCTTCTAGATGGTAAGCGCCGATCTGTTATCTATGGTGAGTTAATACCTGTACAAAACCGATATTTTTCTGAAACCAAAATTTCGTATAAAGGCGTCAATTTAATCACCTGTTTGTTGAGGTTGTTTGTTAATCATATAAGAGTACATTTCCTTTTGATTTCTCGTAACATTCGTAGGAGAATGGTTGAGTAATGAATTCATTCGTAAAGAGTAATATTCGTAGGACAAATAATATACAAAAATTTCATATTGCCATGGAAGAAGTGAAAAGGTTCATTCGTCTTCATCTAAAAAGGATTTGATTGTAGACGTGTCATATGACTATAATTGATTTTATAAGAAAACTTTTTGCTATAAAACAATCGATATTTCGATATGTGTAATTAAAACACATTTATAATCAAGCATGGTCCTCTTTCTCCATGTTAACCCATTAGACTTGACTGTTTACAAAAATTAGCTTGTGATTGATTTCATTGTTAAACTCACAAACATCAAAAACTTCGCGTCTTCACCTTTAGTTTTTTTCTCAACATGTTTACCATCCTTATGCGGTTTGATTGTCACTCAAACCACTTTTGGTTTCTTGTTGTAAGAACAAAATCAGAGGAGTTTGAAAGCAGCTCAAAGCAAAAGAGAGTGCTAAGGACTTTTGAAATCATAAACATATTGAGTTATGTGGTTAAACTTCTGTTCATAATACTGATGGTTATATCAGACGCTTACGAAACCTTTTAATTTTCCATGCTGGAGTTATTGGAAGCAAGCATAACTGGATTTTATGCCTTAGCAAAATGTCGTGAATACATTTTATGTATCATAAACTATCCTACGACCGGAGAAGATTGAGCTTCTGGGTTATTAAAAGTTCGGTGATAGAAGCATTACTACATGCATAATTGACAAGTATGAATATTGAAAGACAGGTAAGGTGATGACAACCAAATGTATGAACCGCATTAGCCACCACTGGTTTCAAAACTTTTGTTTAGAAATACAAAGCAACCACAACAAATGGAAAACAACGCCACACGAGAATAGTTGGTTGCATGTTAATGACAGGTGAGTTGAGGTGAGTGGCCCTTTTCCTATAATAAATAAATAGTATGGTCACGGCAAAAGTGAAAATCCATCAGTAGAACTTTTCACGATGCCCCATTCAGCAAGTCATTATATTTACTTAAGCTTTGGCTTAGGTGAAAGTTGGCTGTGGGAGAAAGGTGGAACACAAAAACAGTCACATCAAAAAAATCACAATCAGACGAAAAATAAAGTTCTTTGTTCTTCTGTGAATGTGAAGAATGATTGTGAGTATGACATCCTTTGGAAAACTGTGGTTGCAAATGTCAACATGAATGGAAAGAAGTTCCTTTGTTACACGACTGCTTTCACTTTCTCTATCGCTGGTTGACATTTGGTTTTGATTAGTTACAACTTTTCAGCTTTTGGGGAACTATGAATGCCACCCATAAATTAAAACTTCTTTATCTGAACGTCGCTGTAAAGGGATGAGTAAAAATAAGCTTGAACAGAAAACACCGTAACTTGCTAATTAAAAAGTGTCTAGAAGAATGTTGAATTCATTATCGTTTGGCTAGTTTTTTAATTCCAGGTAGCTTGATAATGTGATTAATCTTTCGGTCATCAGCACATTCAATCCTGCATCGGGTTATCAGCCCTGCTACAGCTATATCAGGTGAAAATAACGTACGAAGACATATAAAAAGCTTTGCTGTAGACGAAACTCGAACACATAAATCGTAGGTTAGTTGCAACGAGGTCTTGGTTAGAAGTATTGGTTGTCGAATGCTTTGTATGTACTTCATTGATTTTAAAATTGCATTCCCAATGCGCATTTATTATTTTTAAGCGATAACCTGCACCAATTGCGGGAAAAACCTATTAGAAATGATATTTATTGTCATCATTATAATGTACATAACGGAATTGAGTTAAAACAGCAAGTATGCAGGGTTAAAAACCTTGCTAATTGCTATCGCTAACTTTTACATACTGCACAACCAAAGTTGAAAGAACTGAACTAAAGCTTAAGTTTGAGTACCGCAAACAATTCTCATGAGAATCGGGAGAAAGTTAAAAACAGAGTTAGCAACTTTATGCCTACTTTACAAATACAGTGTAATGCTTTTCACCAGTAAGGTGTACTTTTTTTTTACTATAACCTGTTTCCCAGCTGAGTCCATGTCATGCAGTTTAAATTGAAACAATGCATTTCAGCAACTGTTAAAGAAGTAAAATCAGTGAATTATCAGTCTTTTTTTTCTTGAAGTTGAGTGTGATGCAAGCAAAAGTTGTGGAGTACTTTCGTGTTCTGCCTTAAATGAAATTCGGAGCACTGTGTAGAATTGGAGATGAAATTCTAGAGCCGCAGTGCAGCAAAGATTTACGAGAAGTGAGTATTGATTTTTAAATCAACATAAATTCATCTCTTTTTTCCACAAAACAGATACTTTTGAAAGTGAAGTAGACAACTTTTAAAGGAAACCATCCTAATCTGATCACCAAGCACAATTATAGGTTTTACTTAACTTTCCTCGTCTTTGATTTAATTCTAACGTGTCATTTCTTCATGTATATGTCTCTACGTAGAAAAATGCCAAGTACAATGCGACGAATCGATTCTATAAATCACCATTAAGAACCTGAAACTTTGATCAAATTTCCGATTTCAAACGAATCTTTCTTTGCAAAGCCAGTTGAAACATCTTAAATTACTTTTTAAATACACAGCAAAATTACTTAAAGTGAAACATCAGTCAGTGTCATAATACATGGCATTAGTAGCATAATGAAACCAATGGATTGGTTACAAACAAACAAACTTACAAACTACGTCTCCGTGATGACTCTCTTGATATTATTTACTGCTAAAAGTTGCTAATAAAGTAGGGCATGTTGAGAAAATCAAATACGCGAGTTGTGGAAAACCCCGTAATTTGGATTTATGTGTGAGTGTAGGTAATTTCAGTGATAATTATTAAGGTAAGCTTAAACACTATCGAAGAGGACTTGATCTATTCAACGAAGCATGAAGAATTCGGCTTCGGCAGACAACTGAACGTTGAATAAAATAGAGACTAGTAGTAATGTAATGAAAATGAAAATAGTTAAAGCTGACCGCTACTTTTTCAAGAATATGTTCGAAGCCAAGCCGTTTGAAAAGCCATTGTTCATGAATAGGGTTATCTAATAATTTAAACCACATAGGTTACCGTTAAATACTCGTAACAATACTTATACCTGATGTGAATCTCACCCGTCGTGTGAATACTAAATTATGAAGCCTTTGGAACACAGAAGAGCGTTTATAAGTGACAAAATTCTTTATTTGTTGACAAATGCGAATTTGAGCTTTTAAAGGAACATGAAATCATTTTATTATGGGCTTTATTACTAAATACAGTAACCTTCATTTCAGTCATTACAATTTCGAGAAATATGGGCATCACTTTGAATGATTGAACATTTACAAAATCTTTCTTGAAAATTAACGTTTAGAATAAGCAGATATTATTTCAAAGTGAAACAAACATATATTGCACGCACATTTAAAATGTTCAGGTAGCTGGTTGCGTGTTATTAGTTAATATTGATATTTTATTGGTTATGGCGTTTTCTGCAGTAATCTTAGCAGCTGTGTAAAAATTGAATTTACTTGTACCCAACGACACTTTTCAATGTGGCAACCCTAAGTTGCAAGCTAAAACCGCAAGAAAGCTTAAAAACAGTATTAAAGCTTAAATGTAAATACTAAACTTATTTAAGACTCCTAAAATTAAAAAATCTATATCTAGAAGAAAAGCATTGCATTCGTAGACAAACGATGAGCTGAAAACGAAATTCCTCATGGCTACGATTCCCGGTGATTATGTCAGAGGTGTGAGTGATCCTTAAAAGGGTTCTCCGATTATTTTCACCTTTCAAACAGCAATACGTCATACGTAAGATAAAGTTTGCAAAATCGCCTTAATAATAGATTGACATTTGAATAGAGGCTGTTGGAAATGTGGCTAATATCTAATTTAGACTCCGCAACCAATAATACTGTAAAAACAATCGCACTTGATTACTGGTAGGTTTCAATCGCTCACATGACTGTATGTAGGAGTACCATAGCATGATTTGGTTATAAACAAAAAAAAAATATGTGGAATCAATATGCTTCCAATCAGACTGGATTTTTTTGCTTGCGAATACCTCAGATTGTAATAAATAAATAAATAAATAAATGATTATTTGTGTTCCAATGAACTTTTTGTAGAGAATGCTAAGAAACAGATACCAAGAGCTTTGACTGTTTTGGCATTTGCAAACTTGCCTGCGACCTGCGAGCTTTTACCACATAAGGCTGTTGGTAAGTAAACTCATGCTTATTATTTCCTAAAGGCTCCGACTAAAATTTGAACAAAATAACTGAAATCAAGAAAGTACAAACACCGATTTGGGAAGAATTTGTCATAAAATTTATCACGTGAAGTCATTTAAGTCTAATTGTGAATATGAAGTGAATGTCAGCAGATATATGATAAATAAGGTGACGTATGTCATTTCTTATTTCGGTAAAAAATGATTGGCACGTTGCATCCAAACACAATCTTATGCACATACGTTCAGCTCAAGCATCATGATGGTGATTTTCAAAGGGAGCGTGTAGCTAGCAAACCAACATCATCTAAATTATCCTCTCTCCTGGGAAGTATATTAATCGGCAAGCTCAAACTGCCGTAGTATTTCTTTTCCATTGTCATCCGCAAACTTTAATAATCATTGTATTCATAATTATCACCACACCAATTAATCAATTATTAATGATGAGCAATTAATGATAATCGGTTAAAATAATGAGGATACTGTGATTCGGCTCTAATTGAAAATAGATATTGCATTAAGTCGTATATAATCGTTTCGTAAACCATTCAAGCTTACCGTGTTTATTAGTATTGCTCTTGCAAAACATTCTTAAAAGTTACTATGCAGGCAATATACTTTACACTATCCCTTGGCCTATTCCTTTTGGTAAGACAAGAAAAACAAACAAAAAATAAAGTATGAGAAACGTGTCGATAAGTATTTTTTTTCATCCAGGGAAAGTCGGAGAAATGTTTTTCAATGGACCCATTTGAACTGATAAGAAAATGCTTTAAGGATCTACCAATGGATCAAGAAGCAATGGACTACGAGCAGGAATTCATCCAAATGGATTATTATAAGGGCTGTCGGGATAAAAACATGGAAGTAGATTGATTAAAATTCAATTAGTAAAGTCTTTCAGTTCATAGAATGTGGCCATATTCATCCGCAATATAAAAAGAACAATGAAGTTTCTTAAACATTGGAACATAACTTTTGTAAAATTACAGAATCCATTCTGTGAGGCTGTTTGTCGGATGAGAAAAATTGGGACTCTCGATTGTGATACATGGAATTGCAAAAACGAGGAAGGTTCCGACAGAACAGACAAAGAGTGTACTTGTACTGTTGGTGCACATGCGGCTTTGTATTGGTTTACTCCAATGACAGGCTACCGATACAACGGTTGGCCACACAAAGATTTAAGGATGTATTCCAATATATTTACATAGAAATAATTTATGCACACAAAACATCAACAGATGAAACACCTGCACCAAAACACATGGTTGAGAAATATACCAATGAAACTGAAGCCACAAGTGGGGTAATTATAACCACTGTTTATGCCAACGTGGACAAGAGAATTTCAGAATGTGTTAAGAAAAACTGTAATGATTTTCAAGGAATTTTTTTTAGAATGTACCATGAATTAAAACATTTTAATAGTAAATGAAACGTATTTTAGCTTTCCCATTGCCGCGGGAACACACTGATCTTGACTGCTACAATTTGACTGATGAAATGAGGAACGATGTTGAAGACATGTTGCAGTGCTTTGAAAAATCCTGGGTGAGTAGCATTTTGTTTTCATTTCTTATATGTATATTTAGAATGAAAACAACTGTTCTGGTTATAAAACAGGAGCAATGCTGAATAAGTATCCAGTCTCGTAAATCAAGAACATGTTTCAAAAATATCTTTGCTTTGTTTTTTTTAAACCTTAATCATTAATGTTGGTAAATCAAAGTGTAATTTTAATTTAGCTGAGTTATTACCATCGCAAATAAATAGTTTGCCGATTTTAAGGTGTAGTTGCTTTGAATGTGTGACATAGCATTTGAAAACCTTCCGCTGTATTTTTTCTCCACGGCCCACTAACATTGATCTTCATGTTAACTTCTCAATGTGAGCAGCACTTAATACTGAGTCGCTTGTTGGACCATTTTTATTTCTTAGATTAACGCGAATTGATTTTTGGCTGATTACAGCAGAAAGTGAAGTACCATCCACAGTGACCATTCCAACGTTTTCACTAACCGTTATAGTTACATTTTCCAATGTCAGTTTATCGAATGTTGTGAATCTTATATCCTTGATAAAGATATTATTTATGGTGTATGTCATATACTAAAACAAGAATATATAATTCAATCATTCAAACATCACGTATTTCATATGTGACATTATCAATATGTACACTTACCCTACGATGAGTTCTAACAGGATCGCAAAAATGTAGCACAATTTTATATTTTCCATCTTCTGGTATCCGAAAATTAACATCTAGATTGGTCCTAATAAAAACCTCATCATTATAAAGCAGTTCGTCTGCCATTGTTCCTTTACAATTATTTCTCCGGCTTCCTAGGTCTAAGCAACGTTTAGCGGTATGATCGCCAGTAGGTGGAAATGAAACGGCAAGAAATTCTATATCGTCAAAATTAGTTATGTTTGGGCCACAAAAGTTGAAACCAACGAGTCCTTCTGAGAAAAAAAATTTATGAGATTTTTAAAACACATGCTTTTTTCACCGTTTCCTTGAATAACGAATATGAGCGTTTTACTTACTTCCCTTCCTTCCAAAGCAACGTCTTTGGTTGTGATCAAAATTGCATCCGTATAGTTTACAAAAATACACGTCATCGCATAACGAGTCACAGTAATTAGCTCGGTCAAAACAATCCGGAACTGCAGGAATTTTAAAAGTATAATACAATTTGTACCATTTAGCAGTTTACGCAAGATTGATTTAGTGAATCAAACCATATGATTTATCTATGTAGCATTGATGGTCAGTGCAGCAGTAATAGCACTTTCGTTTTTTGCATTCAGCTGCGTTTTGGTCAGCGTCCGTACAGTATTCCATATCTGAAGCTATTACAATGCACGAGAAAATTAATAGGCAATGTCATTTATAAATAATTGTTAAAATAAAAAGATCCTTAGCTTACATAGCGCCCTTGACATCAGTTCTTTAGATGTCGGAGGCAAACGCCGAAGTCTGTAAAGGATTCTGCCATCGCGGTGGTTCCATAATAATTTCCATACGATTCGGAAACGAACGACCAGGCCCTAAGATATGTGTCAAAGTCAAAAATAGAGAAAGGATATGCCGTCTAACATACATAAACGTAAAACTGAATATTGTCCAATTCGTACGCATGGGACAATTTTCAGTATGCATACCATTTATACCTGGGTTTGACCTATAGGGACTCATAATATGCCACGAAGGTAAATGATATATATCTCCATGCCAGGGCTTCAGTTGACCATGTCGGGCTACATAAGTATATGAAAAAACCTGTTATTACAATTGTTAGAATTCTAGGAAAAGGCTGTATAGTCCTTTCAATATCAATTTTAGTACCAACGCTGCGAGGTCCATAACTGATAATAACTACGTAAATAAAGTAAAAAATGTTTTGCTTCATTCTGAACCGAAGTAACGTGCACACACCTGCTCAAAAATTTGAATGACTAAAACTGCAATATATTTGGTTGCATGTGGCAATCAAAAATAATGTGTATTAATAATAGAAGTTTTCAGAATAAGTTTAAAGCAAGGGCAGTGCAGGATAAGTTTTTAAACAGCCAAGCAACCTTTGCATTGTTATAATATAAAACAATGAATAATGGCAAAAAACGTGTCTACATTTCAATTTGTCCTTCTTGACATTCCAATTATAAATTGGACAATAGATTAATATGCGAATTTGCAACTTTCTAAATACTAATATCAACAAGGTCAATATGGATTGTGCAATCTAAATCTAACTAAAATTTAAACAGGAGATGTTGATGAGCAATGGCATTATTATTCTTGGATTTTCAAATAGTAAACAATCTTCTAGACACATTGCATTTCTTCAGCATTGCATCACTTTCTCTAGTTAGTATATATTGCCCTATTGAACCATTTGCTTCGCGCCATCAAAATTGCCTTTTATACGAAAACATATGGCCACAGCAAAAACTGCATTGCAAAGTTTAAAAATGATAGTACTTAGACTCAGTAGAGAAATAAATTAATACGCCAACCCATTCAAGTTGTATTGACCCACAAAACAATGCACTGATTGATAACAAATTAAAATAACTGCTACAATTTGACTGCCGAAATAGTGACGATAGGTATTGAAAATAACGTGCAATGCTTCACAACTCATGCGTGAGTAGTATTTTGGCTCCTAACCTAGCCTAACGGAATTCTAAACTGCAGAAATTGATTTTGCAAACAAAAGAACTTAATTGGTTATTTAATTAACTCGAAACCCCCGATTTATGTAGGTAAAGCACTACTGTTAGACTTTTCAAAAATATTTTTATATACATTCATCCTAGGAAATGTTCCAAAGCGTTTGCTATATGTATATATTATACATATGTATTAGTCCCAAAAATGTAATGAATATAATTCTTTATGACTTTTAGTATGGCGGGATTACACAATGACGAGGACAAGGTAGATTAACTTTTTACGTACTTAATTTCTTTTCAAAACGTTGTAATCCTATGCTGAACTTCTTGAATAGAACGCGAGAAAGAGTAATACTGTCATTTCAGTCGGGTTTAGGATGCTCACAGACATCCTACGTTGATTTTATGATTATATACACACTACTGAAGTGAAGCTATTAAGAAATTACCCAAATCCAGCATGGCATTATTATTTTTTAATATTTCGATAGTTCTACTTAAAGCATTATCTAAACAGGGGAAGCTTAAACGTTGCTTTTCTGAAGAGTGTTGAAAAATCCAATGATTATTATACCAATAATAAGAAATCAATAGTCAGAAGGAAATTAAGCCAACTACAGTAACTTTAAAAGACATCCTGTCAACCCACTTTGAAGTTGGTTTATTACTTTATGTTCACTTCTCTCATTCATAAATCCATTGTTTGTTTTGTCCTAGATAACAACCAAGAACTCAATTGCCTCGTTGGTTCTTTTGTGGAAATCCGAGCCCAACTTTTTTAATAATCTCAATAATAAGCAACAAAAGCAACAGCCTTTGTCCAAATATCTTTTCTCATTTGAAATCTAGAAATGTATAAGCAATATGAATTTATAGCTGTTCCATTTCCAGTGATATGTATTCATACACAGACCTTCAAACATACATAACACTACTTCTCTCTGCACTGATTTAATTTTCATACTATGAATGGAGTATAGAAAAAAGAATGACATCAGCAAGCAATAGATCGTAGCTTTAAAACGCAGAAACGATGAAATTCATCATATTATCGCAAATTTAAGTCGAATCAAACAGCTGCCAGCAACCCTAATCAAGTATGAAAAGTTTGTTTAACCAAACTGATCACGTAGGTTTTCGCAAAGGCTTTGTAAATATATGGGAACATAGATATTCGCTCCACACGTCCCATTTGATATAAATTTCTAACGTTGTTCAACGTTAAACCACCTGATACAGCTTGCCTAAATTAAACTGTTCCTTTTGCATGTATTGAAATCCCGGGTATGCAATATACTTACCTGACAAAAGTAAATTGAAAGAGGGTCCAATTCCGAATTACTTAGTATTGACTAAAAGTAAAAGCACTCCACCAACTTTGACTTTTTTATATGTATTTGCATTGAAATGAAATCTCATTGTATATGTTTGTATGTAGTTGTAGTTGCATTTGTTTGACTTCAGCTCAAACAAGCAAACCTTTTGCAAAACGTCGAAAACCTTATAAACTGAGAAAGATGCGAACAAGAAACATGCCACTATATTGATAATGGCATTATTTATCAACTTTTGTTCGAATTGTGTCGTTTAAAATAGGATCATCATATCAAGAAAAATCGTTTTTGTCAAAATGATTGCTTTTGATTTCTACATTTCAAGATATAAAGTGAAATATGCGCCTTTAATGATACTTTAACTCTCTTCAACAAAATTACATTGAATAAGAAAATCCTTGGAAATACAAAAGGTAGCTTTTATTTCTTTTCGAGGTTCACATGTTATGAACATGTGACGAGATTTCAATACACTTTTCTTTCTCAGTACATTATGCGGCGTTGTATAGAAATTGATGTTTTGTATTAGGAACCGGAGTTGGTTGAAACCAAGTAAAATCCTATTTACATTGCATTCAGAACATAAAATATAGGCACTGCAGAGTTTACCTCGCTACTAGTCTCTTAAAATCGCGGTTTTGGTTTAATGGCCGCAAATAATGGATGATAAAATAAACTGCTGTGCTGCAAGAAAACTTGGTAAGTTTGGATTTATGAGAGTGATGATCATCGTATAATCATTTTGATTTACTTGCTTATGTTTCCTTGTATGGAAAGCAATGACAAGGCAGTTCCAATAATGGGAAAATGTTGGTGTGCTTAATGGCTCACGACAATCAGAAGCAAAGTATCTAAACAAGTCGTATTTCTGAAGGATAAAGCTTAATACAAAACATTGTCATCTACATTTTCAACGAAAGGATTTGGAAACTTTCTCTTGGTTGGCAAGTGAAGTACCCTTGTAACGCGTAATACTTCTATTAAATTTTGAATAATTCCTCAAATGAACGTAATACGGCAAATGCAGTCTAATGTACATGTTGAAAGAAAGGCTAGAGATGTTGGGAAAGCAGAAAGAATATTGCATTTACATAGAAATAGCATCATTCTGCAAGTATGTCAAATTTACAATAACTTTATGAGGCACTATAGGATTATGATGATGCGATAAAGCTATCTATGCCTGTATCTTTTTTCGTAATTGTGCGATTAGGATCAAAATATTACGTTGCGTTGAGAAAACCGTGTATGTTGAACAGTAACCATTAAAGTAAACATAAAATGGGAAAATGCACTTTAATGTTTGTTGAATAGCCAATTGCATCAATTTTCGGCATCATTGTCGAGCTTGTTTGTTTTAATGAAACATTTTGCATTCAAACAGAATGTAGAAATATAAGTAAAACTGGCAGGTCTTAGTTTATCCAGACGTAATCGGATTTTACTGACGTTCCAAAATGATTGAGTGTCATTTAGTATTGGTGAAAACTGCAGACACATCATTTTTACACAAACTAATTCCACTATATTTTATCATTTGAACTTTCAAAACACACATACCTAAAACATTCTAATGTTTATTTGCTTATTAGTATATCAAGCTGAAGCGAATCATTAAAGTTTTATGAACACAATTAATAACTAGGAAACTCGAGCCAGCCGGGGCATCATGTTATGTGATTGACGCACTATAAAATCACACGTATTTTGTTTACTTCCTTTGCCAGGGACTAACGCGATACATGTTAATCAGTGAATGTCAGTAAGAATTTTAGTATCATTTAGGAAAGGCATTAAATATTTTAATTGTAGGCATCCTTACTACAAATTAAAACAAATAATTCTGATCAGCAGTGAAAGAACAGAATATAAGAAACCATTTGATTGTCACGTCTTACTAATTCATTTGGTTGAGTATGTACTGAAAAGTGAAACAGTGAAAAATCACGCAATGCCATATTCCGTAAGTCAATGATTCAATTTAGTTAATTATTCTACAAAAGCCAACATGACATAATGTAGAAAGCTGTTGGGAACAATTTATTGCTGTTTTAGTTCACGTCAATATCAAAAGTTTCTATTTGTTCTACTTCCTTGCTGTTCGAATTTTATTATTAAAACCATTGAAATAATTTAGTAGCTAGATCGTCGTCTATCCTTTTGTTCCTGGGTATAATTAACTTTGGGAAACAATTTTTATAAAAACCTGTCATTTAGAAAAATAACCAAAATATTACAGTATACTGCGAAAAGCCCTATTAACGACAAAAAAATCAAAAAGCTGGATTTTTATTTGGGGTGTTATTAAATCCCACCCACCAATTCGCATAAAGCCAAGAAGCGACCGCAACCACATACAAAAATAAACAACCTGATGGACTGTTCGAAATCGGGTTAAGATTTGTATTGTAACGAACAAAATGATTCGTTAACTTGATTACTTGAAAACTCAAACTGTTTTTTCAACGGAACATCTTATTTACGTAGTCTTCGAATGACAGCGGGGTTCGCAATGTCAGAAGAAGTAACTTTAAATTCCCGCATACAGTCGAAATCTACACAAACCACTGAAATCAGCAGTTGTAGAATTGGTCATAGAAAAGTAATATGTTGTTTGACAGTGACATGTGGCATTTCTGACCAAACTATTGAAAATGATTATAACCAATTGGGAAGCTCAGTAATTAATCCATGCTATATTATCATCTTTAATTTAATTTAATAAGCATAATATACATACATACCAATTCAGAACGCTGTCTTCCTCATAACCAATGTACTTTAGTATCTAATTTAATGTACCTCAAACTAACTGTGAAATGTTTTTGTGTATAATCAGAATCTAGTCAAAGTCAACGTTTATCAACTTATAACGAAGTGTAAACATGTTTGTTGCGCCTACTAGTTTTGATTGACTCTGTCAAACTTTAAGTAAAAAATGGGGATTCAATGACAAAATCAATCATTGGCGTATCAAACATATCAAAGTGTCATTTATGTATGCAGAAAAATGATAATAAACTTTTCATTTTCATTTGTCACATCAGAATTTGCATACAAGATCTCATGTTTATTCTATACATCAGCCAGTTATTATTCTTCACTCATGTAATAAACCGCAATTTTTCATTTAAAAGATGGCTATAAAACAGCATTTAGTTATAGCTTTAGTACTGTGCTGTGCGAGTGTGTCTTTTGCCAGTGTTGAGTATATTAGACACAGCCAAGGGTACTATGAAGCTAAATTAACCTTCAGAGTGGAGGCTCCAGTTGAGAGATGGTCATCCCAATTCCAGTTTGAATCATTTGTCCAAAATTTTACTGTATTTGATTTACTTTATTTTATACTATTTTCTGTACAAAATTTAATGCAATAAAATTACTTGCAACATCTCAACTTAAGAAAAAATGTTTTAGCTGTAATTATAAATTCTCGTACAGTCAGATGGAAGATTGGCATATGTTTCATTGTTAAATAGGTTCGCACATCAAACACTCAAATATTTAACTCGTCCAATGGAATCACCTATAATTTTGGAAGCGTTGGCTATTTTCCTATAGCAGCTGGAGAATGGAGTATCGAATTTTCAGTGAGCTATGGGGACACTGGCTCAATGCCGCAACTGCAGTATGCAACATTCAACGGACAGGACTTGGATACAAGTTCGCAAAATTCAAGAAAATCTATAGGAAGTTACAATTTACGCTAAATATTTGTAATTTTATGAATTAAATCTTCTACTAGGTTATGTACCACCGCCATCCACAACTGTAAGACCCACCAAGCCACCACCTTCTGGAGGAGACTATCATTACGATGAAGTGATCGCGTTATCACTTGAGTTTTATGAAGCTCAGCGAAGTGGAAAGCTACCTTCCAACAATCGCATTTGGTGGAGAGGTGACTCATTTTTGGATGACGGGCAGCTCAACGGCGTGGATTTGAGTGGGGGATATACCGATGGTAATTATAAAAATCCAAAAAATTCCATAGAATTTCCAACCCAAATATTTACGCTTAGGATTGGGATTTTAGCTGCTGACCTCGTAAAATTTGGATTTGCACTCGTGTCAACCACAACAGTTTTGAATTGGGGACTTGTGGACTTTATACAGGGCTACAATTCTGCCAATCAAACGGGATATGCTGAGGATGCGGTTAAGTGGGCACTTGATTTCTTGATAAAAGCACATCCCGCATCACATGAATTTTATGGACAAGTTGCTGACGCTGATATTGACCATGCATGGTGGGGTCGACCAGAAGATTGGGATCAGGGTTTACGGCAATCCTGGAAAATTACGAGAGATAATCCTGGCTCCGAGTTGGCTGCAGAGGGAGCAGCTGCTTTTGCTTCCGGATATTTAGTTTTCAAAAATAGGAATTCTAGTTATGCCCAAGAATTGTTGAGGCATGCCAAAGAGCTCTATGAATTTGCTGATGAGTACAGGGGAACTTATACGGATGCAATTCCTGCTGGAGGATTTTATGAGTGAGTTACGCATCAATTTTTCAGAAATTCACTAGAAATCATTTTTACCGTGTTTTAAAATTTTTATTTAGTTCTTGGTCAGGATACGGAGATGAACTTGGTTGGGCTGCTACCTGGTTATATAGAGCAACAAATGAAAGTAAATATCTACAAGATGTTAATAGGCACTGGGCTGAATTTAATTTGAGCAGAAGAGCGGATAAATTCAGTTGGGATGATAAGAAAGCTGGTCTTCAAGTAAAATAAGCATAAATTAAGCTAATTCCTTAAACATGCTTACTTTAGTAACAATGCAGTAATAACTAAAGATGGAAATTTTCTTAACAGGTTTTAATGTATAAACTGACAAAAGAAGAGAAATATCTCACTCCTGCCACACAATTCTGCGATTACATGAAAAACACCGCTCAGCGAACACCAAAAGGCTTAGTTTTCATTCAAGAATGGGGCTCTCTTCGACATGCAGCGAATATCGCATTTATCTGCCTGAATCTAGCTGAGCTCGGAGTGAAAAGTGGAGAATACAGAGAGTTTGCAAAAGAGCAAATTCACTATGCTTTAGGAGACAGTGGACGAAGCTATGTTGTGGGGTATGGTGAGAATCCTCCAAAAAGGCCCAGACACAGAGCAAGGTAGTATTTCATTTACATAAGTAAAATCTTACGTGAATAGCTCAGGATTTAAAACATTAATCGTATCGCTTTATCTTTTTGAAAACAGCTCATGTCCATATAGACCTAGTCCTTGTAATCGGCAAAATGGTCTTTACAATCCTGGTCCAAATTACTTCACCTTATATGGGGCTTTAGTTGGAGGACCAGGAATGCAAGATGACTACGTGGATGATCGGGATGACTACGTTCACAATGAAGTCGCTATTGATTACAATGCCGGGTTTCAAGGCGCTCTTGCAGCGTTACAGAAACTGAAGGTTAATGAGCAATTACCATAAATCCTCAATCCCGAAGAATGTTGATGCAACAAAAACTTATAGATGTATTTTTTAATAAAAAAATTGATTTGTTTCCCAATTCCAAGCATGACTGTGTATTATGGAGTTCAGATTTATTTTTGAAACACCACTCTTATGCAACTAGATTGACGACACATGACACACACAAAGTTACTGAATACATTTATTGTTCCTACAATATCTAACAAAGGTACGTAACTGCAATTTAAAGCGCAAACTTTTATAAACGTCAATATACCACCAAATTGGCATATCTCTATAATATGTTGCAAATATTTGCTTGAATAAAATGAAAGTTTGTAAACATGCGCTTGTTGTTCTCACGTTCGTGCACCTATTCATGCTCCTGGTAGCTGGTGCAAACAAAGCAACATTTAAGTTATTCTCGTAACATTACAAAAGGGAAAATATTTCAACAAAGTTTAATATGTTTGCATCAACTGTAAATTGAATCTTGTTTGCTGAAATCGGAAATAATCTATAAGCGTTTTTCAGCTTTTCCAACAGCTTTCCTGCACTCGTTGACAGGTAAAGGATTTTATGCGCAGCATATTTTTGTTTAGTTCAAAGGATTAATAATAATAACCGTTTTCCCCATTACTTAAAAATCCGACTAGCGTAAACAACACAAGGCCCATTCGCATTAAAAATGGAAGCGCATTGAACTGTCAATGCCAATTTCATATGGCTTAGCTTGGTATACTAGTTTAGCTGAGGAGCTTAGAAAACATTATGAAATATGAGCTACGTTTTATGAAACTAAAATTAAAATTCAGTAGAACTGCCCCTGTATCCGAAATGACAACACGTTTTTAGAAATCATTATCAACTTATCTCGTTCCATCTTACTTTCACCAATAGTGAAAGTATTTACCATCTGTTACAAACTACTGGGAATATAACAAAAATGGTTTGAAACGAAAAGTTGGCGCTATTCCAAAACTTGGGAGGTGGAATTTAGATCAAAGCTGGAGTTTATCTCTTTGCTTTCATGAAGGTAAAGTGTCGAATTGTAATCGAAGGACAAAAACAGGATATACTCAATGATTGCGTTTTTCTCTCAAGTGCTTAACTCCAACGTGACACGTCTTCCCAATAACAATAACGAAATGTAGGTGCCATATTTCAATTCACAAACCCTCACCCTTTTTGATGTAGCATTTATTGGAATTCTTTTGCTCAAAGAGCAAACACCGGAAGGCGGAAATGGTTGCCCACAATAAAACGAACGAGCGGCTGCGAATGACTGAGCGGTATATTGCTTTCCAATTTTTGCTACTTCCTTTTGCAGAAAGTAGGCTAAGCAACTCGTCACATTTTAAGTCTGTTGCTGAAGGCTAAAGGAATAAGGTAAATAGTTCGCCTTTCATCAAGCATGAAATCCATGTCAGCTTGCAGCGAAATAAAATTTGAGATGATGCAACATGACACTTCTCCGTCTCTCACTTCATAAAGATAAATTCTCGTTAGAAAATAGAGGAGTGGATTTTTCACTTCCACTTGATCGAGCTATTGCTACCCCTAACTGAAAAATCATATAACGAAAGTTCACTTTCACAGGAGTAAAATTAAATGCTCATGTTTGCGTAACAGCCGCTACTGGGTTTTGAGTTGAACATGTCGTTTGATGTTTTATGGAATAAATCAGATCCTATTACAAAAAGGGAGCAGCAAAGCGGTGGCTAAAATCATGGAATTTTGGATTCTAGGAGTGTTTGATACGGTTCTCATGTTGAGCGAAATGACATCTATATCTTTGTTTTTCTCTATAATTCTAATTTTCTAATATTTTCAGTGAAGTGTTTAAACCGATGTGCAAAATCTCTTTTTAGAGCAGTTGACGATTACATGTGTATTTTGGAAAAAAAGTGTTTATTTAATGGAAACCCACTTAATACCTTTTAGCTTCAGTGAGATCTTGTGCATTGCATGCATACCTGATATTCCTCTCACAAAACTTGCGGACTTTTCATTTGTTGCTGGTTCGACATTCGACGCTCATAAAATATTATGCACGTGATTTAAAATGTATTTTTCTCCAGATGTAAGGTTGGGAAAGATTTGACGGTGACCTTGTTTAAATTTACATTGCATTGTTGCGATAAGTCAATTATTTTTTCAAGCTGAATGCATTTGATCTTCATGTTGTCACAATTAATATAATATTAATAATAATAATATAAAATAATTATACTATGTTTAGTTGGTCACATGTTTTCATCTAATTTGTTCAGTGGCTAGAATTATTGACTTTCCTCAAAGAGAAAGTTGTTTTCAATTTGCCCTGAAACGAAGGGTGATGCAGCTGTCGTCTGTAGTATCAAAATAGCTAGTCGTGTACCTGTTCGGGTCATTTGTGGGCAATCATTTTTGCATAAGTTTCCAACATAAGCAAACGTCGCCATGATTTATGCTGTATTTAATAGTAAAGTTCCCATCTGTAGGTCCAGTTGTCTGTCTTCATGAGTCATACTATACCGTCCACAAATAAATTCTGTATAAAAATTGTAGACTAAAAACAAAATCGCAAAATCCATAGAAGATCAAGAAACGAATAAAGTATGTTAGGAAAGCTTTAGGAGTACCAAATGCATTGCTTAGTCGTAATGCAATGGTATGGTTTGCATTTTTACTTTGCCTTACCTTACCAAATGTTTGGAATAAAATTTATTTAATTATTGAGCCTTTCTTCTGGTGAATTTATTTATTCTAATACTGTAAACACATTTTTTATTATGAAGAATACATTGTGTTTATCAACATCATCCTTGGTTGGACTGTTAGACAATTTACAGTATAAACCGTGAAAGTAAAGAAACTACAGTACGGTTAAATCCTTACCAGTAGGTATTACATTATAACAAATAAACATATTCTACAATTAGTTTTCTCGCCAGCAGGAAAACCAGTATATACATATTATATTAGTAGCGTGTAATTATAAGCTGAATCTTCGTATAAGCAGTTGAGCACATGTTTAATCTTCGTGCATAACCATAAAAGACTTCACATGGTGTGCATCTTCCAGAGTTATGTCTACAAGGTTAGTAGTTCCGTGTACAGTACTAATTTCGTTGTCGTCTCCACAATCATTGGATGAAAATAATTTGATTCCGTTGTTCCTAACCTCTGTAAACTCAACAAAACTGGGATAGCCCAAACTGGTACCTGTGTCCGAACAGATGGTGTTACACTCTCCTCCATTCATAACTTTCTTTGTCATCTTGTTGGCACCACTGGAGAAACTTATGGACAATGGCCTATCTTCAGTTTCTGTCAACATGAAGGAACAAACTGGCTTTCTTTTATTCACTACCAATTCCTGTGAATGGATAAGATTGTAGGTCTTGATTTCGCTGCCATCAGTTGGGGGACAAGTCGTTTTGTACGTAACAAGTCGGTATGACCCATGCTGCCTTATTTCAATTTTTGCTGCGTCGTTCTGGAATCGGCCTGTTATATTGATGCAATCTCCGGGGGAAATGGTTTGAGAATGGGAGCCACGACCTTAAATATATAGCAATCAAGTTAAGAAACGTTGAGTACATTTTCAAAAGTGTAATTGCAATTTATGTTTTGTACACTTGTATTACTTCTCACTGGTGATTGGATTACTGTAATTCGGTTCACTGCCTCTCTTAAAACCCTAACCGAAAATCCGCTTGTCAAAGTAGCTGCACATAACCAAAATAGCAAGGGTATGAAATAAATTGCCATTGAGATATTTAAGTTTATAAATAGAAATTAATAAAATCTGCGGCAATGCGCTTCAATGTAAAAAAAAATTACTTGTTTTTAATTTGACCCTTTATTTTTTTGGAAGTTTAATGTTCTGTTAATTATTTCTAGATTGAACTCGGAATGATTTTTTCAACTTCAGCGCATGGACTTTTATAATAGGCGAACATGATCCAAACGTCATGGATTTCGCGAAGAAATCCACTAGTTGGAATAAATTTGTGATGTCACAAATTTGTCGTTTATAGTACAACAATACATATTTTTGACGTATATGATTCTTCAATACATGTGAAATCAATCGTTTCTTTTAAATCCTGGATGCTCGATTGGCATGTTGAAACTTGTGGTGGGGATATATATATTGCGGTTATTAGTTAAAGAGCCTTGTGAACAGGGAATACAAAGTACTTATGATTGTCAAGCGCCATCCAAAGCGAGTAATGGTCAGTTCTGTGGTTTTCAATTTCTGCACTTGCATACTAGCATGCCTTCTTTGGTGAAACATTTGACCAATAGATCCGTATTTGAGTTATTTTTGTAACTTTGCACAAGTCCTGTTTACGCAAAACCTATACGTTTTTCTTTTAAAATCCTGTTTTAGCAGCAGGAACTAATGAATTTAGTTTTAATCATTCAACTCTATTGAATCTTTGTTGTAAAACTTGTTGAACGGTTGACGAGTATGTGTGGACTACTTACTTGTTGCTTTTAATAGTATTGATTATTACAGCATAATTTAATGCCATTGCATTACCTTAATGATTAGATTTCGATTTGCACAACATGATTTTTTTTGGAAATTCGCGTTGCAATGTAGGAAAGTATATTAATGATAAAGCAAAGCCTAATAGAGGTTTTCCATCCTTTCATTCTTTCTTCTATCATCGAATGAACACGAGGCTGCAAATATACAATTTTTACAAATGCTGCCCAATGCCAAATATTTCGTAAAAAAATAACACGAAATAATTCGTTGTTGCCCAACGCTTATTCCATGGTAGGCAAATTGATGATAGACTCCATACAGTACAGCCGAAATTAAAATGAATTCTTCGGAAGAGGCTCTGAAGGAGGGATGTGACAAATCATTTACTTAAATAATATGCAAAGTAAAACGGGAATAAGTAACTGTTTATAAAAACTTCTTTCAATTTCTGAGTTAACTCCCTACACAATTATAACTCATAATTTTTATTGTCAGATGTATTTAATTGTTTCTTTTAAATAAATAAAATTATGTTTACATTTTGATATTCGTACAATTTAACATTCTGCTTATTTAAGTAATCTACTTGTTACCTTTATTATTATCTTCAGAAAATACAAACAGATGACAATGCACTCAAACACAAATTCATTTTTTGAACTGACTGTTTTTTCAATCAATAAAATATCAACAAAAAGCAAAATGTGAGCTATTTGACTTATTAATAATATAAGTCACTTTTAATTCCTCATACAAAGGATACTTTTTGTTGTATTATCGACACGCATTGTTTCTAACTTACATAATTAATTACGTTAATAATTAACAATTAAGTTGAGAATAACAATGCAATGGTGTCTTGACATTAGTTCTATGTTAACTGTGGATATTATGTTCACTGTAAGTATTTTGTAGTCTTACTTTATGTACTCTGAAAGACCTTACTTTCACATCTAGTTTTAGCGTTTTCTGAACCAGATTATTAATTTCCCTTGCAGTGTTACTCGTAACGGTCCACATATACTGATGAGGATGACAGTTTGTATTTGAGAACAAAAGAACGCCGTTGTTAGTAGGGCTCCCGTGAACTGTAAAATTCACGGAATGAGGAAAAGCATCAGTGAGGTCCTCGTCGTCATTACAAATTTTGTAGCAGGTGAAGTGAGTTGATACTGAGTACGTCTTTTCCGAAGGACCGAAGAAAGTTACGTTCACGTGACGATGATCTGTATCTCTTAATTTGAAAGCGAAAATTGGTCTTCTATCATTTACTATTATGTCTTTTGACTTGAATAGAGATTGAAGACCATTCGGAACAGGGTCAACACAGCTCGTTGTGAATAAGTCAACTCGGTATCTGTCCGTGCTCCTTTGTCCTACTATGTCAATCTTGGATGGAACGTTGTCCCGGAGTACGTTGATGCATCTGCCAGTGTAACCGTCATATGTGAGAACGCCATCACCTTTAAAAATGTATTATTTATTAATATTAGTTTAGTATTATCAACTGAAAAATTAAGATTAAAATGTTGCGTTCGATACTACTTCGTTGCGCTAACCTGTTAGCAAAGTTTGAACAACCGTGATACGATTTTCCTGTGCTGGATTTGCGTTAAGAAACGCAGCTGTAGTTACAAGAAATACTGATACAAAATTATAAAACGCCATTCTAAGCGTCGTAGGAATTTCTGCTAGCTCTAAAAAGGTTTACGATTCAATAAGTAATGAAGTATTGACTTATTGTGAGTTAACTTTGGAGTGGTCGTGTCTCAGTTAATTCATGGGGTTTTATACTATCACAAGATCCTTTTAAGTTAATACGTCATTAAGCCAAATATGTCCTGTTATGGCAAGTAGTGACGATTTCTTTGAAAGTCGTCAAAAATGTCGTGAACTTGTGTCTTAATTAATTGCTTATAAAACCCATGCTCTTCATTTGGCCAAACCCAGCACGACTACTTTGTTTATAGGTACAGCATAAAATGGTACTTGCTGCGGTTGCGGTTAGATATCATTAAAAACGTTTAGTTCATACGGCTTACAGAATATAATACGTAATAGAGAAATTTTATGCACTTAGCAGGTCGCTCTTCTGTTCTTTACTATTAGTGCATTGGCCTGTAACTTTGTAATTACCGTAAAACACTACTACTAAATTATTTGCTAGTTTATTTTAGTAATTGACAGATTATCCGGATTATCCTCAATATTAGGCTTGGCTTACTGTGAATCCTAGACGTTTATGTATGCGGAAAATGCAGTCTTCTATGCATACACTAAAACTTTGTTCATGTTCTATTTTTCTTTAAAAAGAATAAACGTTTTGGATTCTTGTTTTACATGACCTAAGATTTTGTAACACAGAATTATTGGTTTAATGAGAAACGAAAGTCGGGTATAGTTTGAGTGCTTCTATTCAACCACCTTTTATATGAACATTATGCTTATTTAATAACTTTTTAATATAGTAAATAGAGCTACAAAAGTGTTCCAGCACTGTCTTATTGTATCTGCTGTAATTGTAAAAATTAGTTATTTTTACAATTTGAGCCTCTATGTGGCCAATACATTGCTTGGAAATTTTAACGCCGCATAATGCCGTGAATTGCATAAATTAATAAGCCAATAAACTAGATGTGTAATGTAAATCGAATTATAGTTCGCAACAGTAAGTTTTAATTGGAATTAAAAATTAAAATATTATTTTACTTTTAGCTTCCGTTTTGCAAAATAAGTATGATTGTTTGCCTTACCTTGACCCTAGAACCAATCGAATAAAAAGCCATATACATATTGTTACCGTATCACCACCGAAGGTTTTGTGGTCAGATATAGAAAACCACTTGTGCAATTGATTTATCTAATCATTAGATTCTAATATGTATCAAGTCCATTTTGGGGAACTATTATGAGCACTTATTGCGGTCATACGGTGGTTTAGGTGAGTATGAGTACAAAAAGTATAATTTTCCATTCCAATTTCTTTCATAAAGTTGCAGCCTATAAAACATTTGAAACTGCCTTAAATACACTAGGTCGGATATGTATGCTAAATTTAAAGATTTTGGAATTTCTCTTTAATTTTAACTGTTTCAAGTTTTATTTGACAAAAATAATACACAAATACCGTATTCTTCATATAAGGCACTATTGTATTTAATATGCTACAAATTCGAATTATAAAAAATATTGGGATTCCTGCCTGCAGGAAAATATTTTGTTTTCAAGCTCTTCACTTAATTTGCAGAAACATTAGGTTGACAGTCTTTCTCAGTTAGTGTATCTCAAAGGATGACTAATAGTCTTCGACAATCATAAAAGACCTCACCTGTACACGTTCCAGTGTCAGATCAACCAGGTTGGTTCCACCGTGAACAGTATGAATCTTATCATAACACCCAGTACCGGAAAACAATCGGACACCATTGTATGTTGGACTGGTAAAATTAACTGAATTCGGAAAGCAGGAACTGGGATCCAAATGAGATCCAATGTTAACACATACACTACTCTCAGATACCACTTCAGTTCTTCGAGTATTGCCTTCAAAGGCTACTTTCACTTGGCCTTTCACTGAATCTTCAATTGCAAAAGAGCAAATGGGCTTCCTATTTACCACAATTGGTTTATAGATAGGCTCATGTCGAATTTCTTGAGCATAATTTACTCCGCAGGGAGTGGAAAATAGGACGATTCTGAATGATTTCCACTTTCTTAGTTCAATTCTAGTTGCAACGTTTTTGTAGCGTACATTAATGCAGTCATTTGTGTACACCGAGTCCTCGTAGTACCCAGAACCTTAAAAATGTAAAAGGAGGTTATATTTAAAAAAAAAACCAGGAAAAAAATTGAAATTGAAGTAATTTTCACGTTTGATATTAACCTGGAAGCGTGGTTTGAATAACGGTGATTTGACTTCTGAAATATGCATCCAGACGCGTAGCTGTAGATAATAGAAACAGCAGTGAAATATAAACTAGTGCCATTTTAAACTTGATTTTTAAATTCCGTTATCCGTGATATTGGTAACTGAATTGTTTAGTAAAACTTGGCCTTGCTCACAAAAGGATAAATGATAAGATATGGTGTTTTACAGGGGAATAGAGCATTTATAAATATTATCTTCGCACGTCAAAGTTTGCATATCCGCTTCCCTAAAATAGGAGCATAGATGATGGAAACAATGATGACTTGCTTTAAATTCGTCTTCTTACGTTAACTAATTTTGGCTGCATGTTCTATACTTCCGGCTAAGCCCAAGCTATCGACAAGTTTGTTGGTGTAATGTCAAAAAAGTTATTCGTGCTATGTGGTTTGCGGCTATAAATAAAAGGGGTTAGGTGGTTAGTTTGTGGTAGGTCAGCATGCTGTAGTATATGAAGAGACAAAGTCTTTATATCGCTATCCAAAAAAAATGATATGAAAGTGTGCTTTTATTAAATTTAAAAATGTTGTGCAAGTGTGCGGTTATATAGTAATCACTAACTTTTAACTGGATCCGCATTTATATTTAGTCCCCATTTGTAGTAGTGCTAGTTGCGCAGGTCCCATTTGCTTGACGTAAAAATAAATCTTTATCAAGTTTCCGAAATTCTGCGCTCCCCATGATTCACTGAGGAGTAAATACACGCAATTAATTTTTATTGCATGCGCACGGTTTGAAAATTATGGTCGTGGACCTTTGTTATAAAGTGTTGAAGTTGTTGATCTGAGTAATATAATTACATGTTGGTGGACTATGACATTAGCAACATCTCAAAATTTCATTAATTTCGGTTTGCTAACAGTTTAACGTAATTTAACATATATTATATTACGCAAACCTGGGATGTTCATGCGTAAACATTCTGTAACAAATCTTTATGATTTTGTTAAGCGCAGCATGGTCAATATTCAATGCGTAATATTTGCATGTGCCATTTCATCATAGCTGAAGACTGACGTACTTCATTAAATGCTACGCACATTCAAATAAACCATGAAGAAGTCTGATTAAATCTTCAAAATATTGCCTTTTAACTATAGGCCGATTTTCAGAAGGGTACAGAAGTCGATTAATTAATTGTAATGCTGCACCTGAACGTAACAGCAGATTTTTTAGAAGCCTGCAGCTAAACCAAATTTACGAGAAACGTGTTATTAAAATTAGTTCCAAATCTTGTTGTTCCTACAGGTCGCGATGAAAACTGTTAGTTTGGTCATTATTGATATCAGCCAAATCATCACATTCTTATCCTTGTTTCAGCAACCCCCATCCTGGCTTATCAAAAGGCAGTGGTATCAAGTGTGCTTGTAGGTAAATAAAATCCATTGCCTTTACCAACCTATAGATTAGCAAAAGTAAGCTCTCGCTTTAGGTATTTTTGTTTCGTGATAAACGGTTACATTTGATTCGAATTTTCACTTTGTCACAGCGTTTGTTTATGATCGATGAATAAATAAATTGCATTTGACCTTGCTCAATCGCTTAAGCTAATGCAGCAGCGATGACTGTTAGTCATCATCATCACCATTGCAGCTGAACCGATAAAAAAAGATATAAACATAACGCATGGAATGTAACATCAGTTTCCTATTTATATGAAAACGCTTTTTAGATTTCGACAAATTGCTTTAGCTTGATACACTTTCCAAGAACTGTGTCAAAAACAAAATGAACAATGCTTAATAAAAGTTAGGTAGACATATATAAGGGACTCTCACATGAGGGTTTTTAATATGATTTTTTTTTACTTTCACATTTAAGTCCTCTATTACAATAATTTGAAAACTTTAAAGTTCAATTTTTACAATAATAACATAACATGCAAATGGAGTATGATTGGTTTGTTCTGAAAATGCATTTAGAAAAACAAAGTTGGTTCTAAATAACTACCATACTTAAAACAATGGTTTACTGCTTAAATTTTAAATTTGATTTAACAATTACCCAACTTTGATTTACAAAAGACCTTAGCGTTTAACGTTGTTTCTTGTTGAGCTTTAAGATAATTTATATTTAGGTGTATGACAAACGTAAACTCGAATTTGGTTTGCAGAGAAATAGTCAGGTTTTGCAGCTCTCTTGCAAGCTTCTCAAATTCCAAGAACACCATAATGGTACATTGTTCCGCGGTGAATTGGAGTTGTTGACTATAATGAGTATAAAAAGAGCAGCAACAGCAGCAAAAGTCTTCATGAGTGAAAACAGATCATATAGGAAAGTCGATTGCAGCACTATTTTTTTTCGAACTTTTTATGTTATATATTGAAAGGTCTCATGATTCCAGGAGGGACATATTTTTTCTTTAGTCGAAAAAATTT
>JAQGAP010000667.1:0-29347 GCA_034697805.1 Orchesella bifasciata
CTATAATATAAGCATAAAATCAATTAAAAAATCGAAGGTCACGCCGGGTCATGTGAACATTATCAGCGGAATTTCTCTAGTTAAGTATTTCCAGTTGACTATGAAGTAGCCAGTTAGGTAATATTTAAAGTATACGATTGATAACAAGTGAACATGTATGTGCACAGTATTTCTTCACAATATTTGAGCCAATTTAAGAAAGTTTGTACAGAGTGAATCAGTGCAAAACAGGTTAATATTGAAGATAATGCGGATTTGAGTAGCATATTATATAAATGAACTCTATTTTTTCTAATAGAATGCTAATTATTCCCCATTAAAAACAACAGTGTCGTTGAATTGCAACTAGATTGTTTATTTTGACAGAAGTTTGGCAAATTGATTTTAGGTGATACATTCCATCATAAAATTGTTCATACTAGAATCTGAAAGACCTTTCACTTAAATCTTATATTTTTCATTGTTACATTTTAAAGGACTCAATGGAGCTTGAGTTAGCATACAAAAGCGAGTGAACTTGAAGACATGGTTTACTAAATAGTAATTATCGTTAATGTTGGATGCAAGCTCTGAAACATGTCTATATAACTTACTAGGAGAACGCTTCTTGCAGGAAACCTCATCAATATTTACAAAAGGAAACTTGAGCTTTTAAGTCGAAAATCCATCTGTTTAACTACCTACATGAAATACATCTGGCTCATCCTTTGCTTGTTTACTTTGAGGCAATTTTATTCACAGACAACAGGAATAGTGGTACAACGAGCAGCGAAGCAGGATGATTCTCTGAATTAAGGCTGCATTGAATGTAAGGACTTCGTTTTTTGTCGGAACGCACTTGTCAAATGGGAAGTATGTGTATCATTCATTGCACCCACTCACTCCATTTACAGCCTTTGCTGCACTCAAGCGGAAGGCAATCATGCTGTACTGAAATTGTACTGTTTGTGGTGTGTGCTCTTTCAATCCACATTAGCTCCAGCTATCAATTTCTGTGAAAATTGAAAGAAATGTACCGTACTCACAAAATATTTAGACTTACTGCTTTTCCAAAGACCTAATTCTTAATGCTTCGTCATTGCTTCTCCATGATGTGTACTGAGTGAGGAATTTTGTGTATTACTAATTGAAGTACATTTATTACTTTAGTATAATAGAAATACTAAATAACAAGCATTCCCAATACTTAGTACGAAATGCGACAATAAATTTTGCAAATGAAATACTTTGAAATTGTTCATATTATTAGAACAGTTGACAGGCAACTTGTTGCTAGTTTGTTATTTCATCTCCTCTGTCACATCGGACAATCGTTTTTCGGGTGCACGATAATTTAAGAAAGAATTCACTTTTTCAAAATATTCTACCACCAATGATCAAATTCAAATTCTGGAAAAAATTGGATTGACTAGAACTAAATAGATTTTCATCCCTTAGGCATTCCAGGAGGTGTATCAAAAGAAATGCACTTAAAGCGATTAAAATTTGAAATTAGCAAACGACTTTACCTGTAAAATATTTGTTTGTAATTGAATTCAAGTTTTAAAAATCAAAACGTGACTCCACTTACGCTTTGTTGACGATCTGGAAAAACCAACTAGCCAGTTATTTACATTTCTGTGTTACCATGTTTATTCAACTCTTACTGGGTTTCCTCTGGTTTACTGCGTTATTACTTATTACGTTAAAAACAATTTAAGCAATTCAGTCATACTTTCCCTGAGTATGTCCATACTCACTCACTCTCCTGGCTGCATAATGTAAGGATTACAATCAGATTTTTCCCATCGGTAGGAGACCATCCTTAGGGGTCCGCATGGCAATAATAAATTTTCAGCGAAATTCGTAAAGGATTTAAAAGTTATGTAATTTATTATTTAATTTGGAAATCTCAGTTTTGTGAGGCTTCTAGAGCGGTTTAATTTTTAAGTCGATTTTTTCTAAATCCATTTGCAACTTAACTATTTTATGTATTTATAGTAAAAGGATAAAACAAACTTTTATCAAGCCACAGTTTACGTTTGATTGCACTTACTCTCAACTTTCCTTCAGCTTCTGAACTGCCTTTGTATGCTTAGCGACGAAGTAACTTTGTTCAGTAGTTGGTAGTGTTTGCAGGTGTGACACTTTTATTTCCAATCATTAAATATAGCTATTAGATGGGAAATCTCTATCAAAAAGATGGGCTGTGGCTAAATCCATTAACGAAATTACACCAGTTTTGTTACCATTATAGCAATCAATATAAAATAATAACGCATAGCACACAACCTGTGTTCTGATTTTCGATTCATTCGACAATGAAAGTCTCTGCGTATAAGGATTATGAAGGTCCTTTACCACACTTTCAATAGCGTGTAAGTTGTTCCTCAGCAACTCACTCAAAGTTGTGTACTCCATGAGATTGTAAGGAACGAACCATTTCCCCACAAGAGGCACGTGCTGCGATATGAATGTGAAGGGTGTCGTGGAAGGCAGTACCAGTCATTACAGAAGCGGTGTATCATTATGAGAATGCATTTATCTGTTGATTACATAAGGTGAACCAAAGTGTTGGAACACTCTCAGTACATTTACTTAATTAAAACTTTAGTCATTTTTATGTAATAAAGTCTCCTTTGGACACACACCTCCATTGTGAGTGTTAATGGGCTGTTCACGTTGATGCACAATTGCAAATCCTAATCCCAAACTTTCGAGCTGCGGCATGGAACGCAATACTTTCAATTTTATGATTATCTGACACCTCATCGAGGGTACTGGGAAACATTTATAAATGTTGTATCAATGTGAATTTAATGTATGCATTAAAAAATTGATTTAATCCATAGCTTTAAAATTGCCAAGGAGTGTTTATTTTTATTTCCTTTCACATCTGAATACAGGCAACTCATTTTACATTACACTACATGTAACACAAGTTTAGAAACATGCAAAAATTTCCAAACTCCGAACTGCTTTAAAGCCAATTGTAAAAGCTTAACTGTATATAATATTGACTTGCTGAAGTGTCTTAACTGAATAAACTCCTTATTACAAAAAGATGGTAAAGCGCTGTAATTCAGGAAGCCGTAGTAAAAATCGATGAATTTCCTCAAGACGGTGTACTTCAATAACTTTTCATTGCACGAGGATCGATGATGATGACGAGGTGTGTGGGCTTCCACTATGTACGTGTGGCTGGATGGTGATGATGACTGGGTGCTCAGCGGCTGGTTGGCCAACAATGATATGCGTACAGGGTGTTGAAAAGAAGGTTAGTTGGGTTTAAATAAGGCTTTATTTCATCCCGATTGTAAACAACCTACAAAAAAGGTTAAACAACATTTGAGACTTAATGCGTCTTGTAAAAACAAACTCGCTCTTTCAATTCATTTGACCCCACCATAAAGACTCCCATGAAGATGAACAAAGTTCTGACTTGTGGCTAAATATAAGCTAAGTCCCAGAAATGTAAACAATGATATGATAACGATCTTTCTATTAGTTATAGGGGCAATCTTCTTTAACAGATCACTTTCCTTGTAATTGAGGCTTGTTGATGTACAAGTTAACAGTTCAACCCTTTATTAAATTGCTACTACTGTTTCCTATTTTGCCCCATGAAATATTGCATTCTAGTTGGAGCCGGAAGAACTGCACAATTGCTAAACATTGTAAAACTACACGCTAACCATTCTTTTCCCCATTGATTTGGACAGTGTAAGTAACATTAGTTTCTTTGGTGTACAAAAACTGAACTAAATTTTGCAATTGACTGAAATTAACAAATTTACCTTGTCGTCTTTCATCAAGATCTTCACGGCAACTTTCCGCGGCTGAGGAACATGACATGGCGAACTTATATCCTGTTGAAATTTCCTTTTGGTTTTGTACCTCCGGTTCTGGAACCAAATCTTGACCTACAAATTAAATCAGTTCATACTCTTAAGTTTATTTCCATTCATGCGTACGTGAACAAACGTTGAAGGTCATTTGCTCCAATTAAATATCTACCAATCAATAGGAAAATCTTGGTTCAAATAAGAATTTGTCACAATCACGGGATAAGAAATTATTATTTTTATGGAAAATTCAAATGTTCCATACATTGGTTCTTGCGTCTGAAATTGTAAGGGTGTTGACTGAACAACTTATGTCTATGATGGATGGATAGATTTATTGGTAGCGGTCTCCAAAGTTCACACTAACAAATCTTAGAAAGCGATTGATCATTCATAAAATTTCTTTGCTTTTTTTACGATGCAAGATGAACGCTGCGCGTGGTTCTACTTTACTTGTTTTCTTACGTGAATCTAAACCATCCCTCTAGTTACTTATGCACAACTTGAACATGGTTCTGGACTCATCTTGACTGTTAAACTCATAAATAGGAAAACCATCCAAAAACTCATCATGTGCATTTGATGTGAGTAACGAGAAAGAATGAAAAGTACAATTTGACAGACGGACGGGAATAGAAAGTGTTGAAGAAATTGAGAACGAAATCATTCATGAAATCCCCATCAATATTTACGAAAGGAAATATGAGCTTTTAAATCCAAAATCCATCTGTTCAATTACCTACATGAAATCCATCTGGCTTAGCCTTTGCTTATTTACTTTGAGGCATTTTATTAACAGACAGACAAAGGGGGTTCCCTAAAGAGACTGAGCTGCGGAAAGAACCTAAAAATCTTGTTTCAGCACTTTGTTAAAAAGGGCAGTCGAGTAAAGAAGTGATTTCTGCACTTGCCTCATTTTTACACGCTGAAAGTCAAGTTACAAAGTAAAGATAATGGTGGAAAGAAGATGCGACTCCCTCTCAGCCCTCCGACTGTGTACGCTCTTTCAATCAACGTCATATATCACTTTTCACCATGATAATAATAATAATGAAGAGGAAACAAGACGTTTTAACTTACTTGTGTTTCTGTGAGTTTGAGAGCTTGAGCGAGTTCGGCTCTTTCCGGCCCAGACAGATATCTTTGATGTCCAAATCTTCGCTCCAGTTCGTAAACCTTTAATTTCAAGTTCACAACAGCACAGATTTATAATTAGACTAAACGGATGAGTGGCAGAGCTACGTACCAACAAATGGCAATCAACCTACATGCATGCAATGGATGTCTGATCTGTAGATAAAGCTTTTACATTGGCTTATATTTACAACAGAGCTTGCTTTTGTAAAAAAAATGTCATTTTCAATCATGTCTAATTATTTTATCAGTAACAAAAATTTGAGTTTGAAATATCTTATACATTCAAGTTTTAATGGAAACTATCTTACCTGGGCGTGCGAAAATGCTGCTCGAGATCGCTTCTTTCTCGGTTTCATCTCACCGTTGCTTTCTAGTAAAAAATAATTTACCCCATTTTGAATTGAAACTGAGCTTTTAAACTAAAACTACGCACTAATTGGACACATGTGAAAACTACGAACTGCACTCAGATTTCCATGAAGCCGTTAATTGATAAAACTGATCATATTTACACCGATTTTGGTTTCACCATCTTAAATTCAAAATTTATTTCGATTGAAAAGGAAAACTTTAATGATCCAATTTACATAGACATAAAATACTAGTGGGACAATTATTTATTCATGTGTAAATATGTATGACATTTTATATAATTTTGATAATGGAGATTATAGTGTACTTCTAGTTGTTTATCGCACTACTTGCAAGGTAAAGTAGTCAATGAATTGTGAGCCACAATGTCAATTCATTGACTTTCCATAATCCCCTGTGCTGCAGTTTTATTCTAATTTTAGCATATGACAAAACTTTAATTATCAGCTGTTGGGAATACATAGTTATCTTTTATTATGGTTTCACTGTAGAACCCTGCTTTATCTCGGTAAACGAGATAATGAAAGCATATGAACCTTTTTCTTCTTCGTGCTGTTTAATCTGAGACTTGTGTTTTACACAAAAAATTACCAGGTATTGTACTCTGTCTGTTCATGATTTTGTTCTTGATAATTGATACAGCTAAATACTCGAATAATCGTTTTAGTTGGTCCACATTTGGTTACAAGGAGAAATTTTGTGAGGGTGAAGGTATTTGGGACTTAAACTATTACCTTTTAAATGACTCTTCATCCTCATGTCTAAAGCCTCGCTGTCCCACTCAAAGTGCCTGTGTGATCTACTTAGGCTCGGCGTTGAAATTAAATTAGCTTCACTGTACTCTGGAGGATCTTCGCAATTACTGCTGGATGTCGACAATAGTGCACCCCAGACCCCGTCAAACTGCTTGTTACTCAATATGCTTTGAATGGAGAATGCAGTCGTGGGTGCTTCGTCCGCTTTATTGCCAGACATTGTCAACTGTTACCACTCAATGTTGTACGAAGTTTGTAATTATTGTCAAATTCTACTAAACTACAACCATAAAATTTACAATCTGGATGTTTTTCAACTTTTCTTGAATTAAATTGACTAGCTATTCCTCAATGTGCAACTGCCCGTCTTTACATGTAATAGTTTTAGTTTGAGACATAAATTAAAATATTACTACTTTAGAAAAAATCCATTTTATTTGATGCATTATACTTTAATGTTCGAATAGGGTTGTATAACACTTTTTCACTAGTTTTCACAAACACCATAACTTACATCAAATTCAATGGGTACAATATTACTAAACGACGAAATACTTGATGGATCTACGTGACAAGTTTACTCTTTTTTCGGAAACGATAGCAGAATCATTCATATTTTAACGTGCAAATTAATTGAATTTTGCCTTTTTTGATTAATTAATCCAGGGTAAAGTGCAGTGATCCAAGTTATCCCGTCAATAAAGGTCGTAACAGTCACAAACTGAAGCATATATAAAAATCTCTCGAATGCACTTATACCACAATTCTTTTTCCTCAATCTCCCTTGTTTGATGAAATGAAAAATTTATGAGAGATTGAGAAAAGTGGGAGCGTGTGTTGCATGAAACTGTAGTGAAGCACAATTACTTAACATGATCGTTTTGTACTCCAATATATCCAATTCCTAATTTCTTTATTGTGTTCCTAATAACATCAAAGTTGTATTGCTTTCACAATAAGGTTTCTTTTACAAGCTTTCCCTACTTCAGTAGTAGGCACGTTATCCATGCTCCATCGAATAGAATCATCACTTCGTCCTCGTTTTCCTGCGAGTAGATATGTACGATACTAAGTAGGCGGAGGGTGTGGGAGTGGTGTTGATGAATACTTAGCCAATGACTGAGGACTACGGCCAAGAAATTAATTCTTCACTTCTTGTAGATCACAACCAGCTCCACTTGGTCAAACTTATAAGCTGCTTCTCACAGTACGCTTTTAACATATCAACTTATATTCTACGACCAAGCAAGCCACATAAAAAATGAAGACAAGTGCTCACTATAATGCGTGCTAACGAGCATATGTATATGTATACTGCTTATCTTATATGTGTCGGGTGTGGTACATCGAAATGCACAGCTACGTATACTATACGGAAACCCCAACCAAAAATATACGCAGTAAACGGAAGCATATACAAATTAAATCGATTTTATTAGAGTCGTACGTCTTAAGCATATAATTTTATTGGCGTCTCTTAAATCTTCACTAGTGCTGATGACTAACTATTGCGCTCATTGCGGATTCGTATAAACGTGAGATTTTGCTTAAAGAAGCTAATTGTAAAAGGTTTTTAAATTGAAACCAAAATAAATCAATGGCATATTTTTTCATATGGGATGTTAAAATTAAGGTTATATACATTGAAATACACTGCCTCTGACCTTTCTCCAATTTTCAGCAATATGTTAAATTAATCATGCTATTATAATTGGTTATTGTTACAAATTTGGTAAAGTAAGCAAATTTTTATGACGATTTATAACGCGACTTAATAGGTACAAGCAAAAGGTTGAACTACGAAAATAACAAAACAGGCAATTTACTCTTTTAAATTGAATCCATCATATCTTTCCGCCCCATAATTTATTAAAAATTACTCACAAAAACTCTTACTGAATACGTTTTGTGTTCAGTACCTTCAAATTACTCACACCAAACTCATTTTATGGTTGGAAGTGACTTTTGCGCAGTAAATTAAAAGTACGTTGTGAAAACAGATAGTTTAATTTTACGATGAATATGTTTTTAGAAAGTTGACATACTTAAGTAACTTATTGGCTTCTTAAATCATGCCAATTTCTTAATTAAAAAAAATTGGCATGATGCATAGGTATGATTAGGAAGGAGCATATATTTAGCATATCATCCCCCTTTTGATTTTCGCATGAAATGAGCACGCTTAACTGGCTAGGTTAAAGTAATACTCATGTTGCAGTATCAAATCACGTTTAAACATTAAGAACATCAAAATTATTCTAAGCAGTTGGAAGTCATTTTGTAACATTGATTAATTAGTTCTAATTTGGTTTCTTTACCTCATTTTATTACATAAATATGTGTTTACATTAATAAGCTGCCTTTTTATTTACACATCTACCGCAAAAAACTGATGATTACCGCTGAATTGCTATAGCTAATTTGGCTGTAAATATGGATTTAAAGACTGCTGTTGGTATGTTGGTTAGCCAACATAAAACCTGCCTGATCTTCTCCTTCAGCACATCTTAACAAATGTTGTGGTCTACTATGGGTATGTATTGATATTTCATTCGGTTTTTGACATGCCAACGGCATGTTCATGTAATTTTCCGGGAGTCTCGCTTCACTAACAATTGTATTATGGTGAGGAATCTCAAGCTGCTCGTAGCTGCTACCCTTCGATACAACATTGCAGATATCAGTATGTGATGACCCGATGTTCAGTGTATTCAAGCAACCCATCGATAATTGTGAGGAAATAGCATTATGCTGAGATGCCGTACTTGCCGAGGACTGAGGTGTTATTGCAACAGTAGGAATAGAATGTAAATAGAAATTTCTATCGTTATGGCTAAGACGCTGTTCTGAATGCTGAGGAAGTTTGCCACAAATTTCGGGCAAGCAAGAGGATGTAGAAGAAACCGCAGATGAGGAACCCTTCTTGGATTTGTAGCGGCGATTCTGGAACCATATCTTGACTTGATTCGGAGTTAGTTTCAGCGTACGTGCTAGTGAATCGCGTTCGTTTGCTGAGAGGTAGCGCTGTAGTTTAAACCTTCTTTCCAGTTCCAAGACTTGAGCCTGTAACATAATACATGGGAAATTCAGTATTTTATTAACCAGTGTTCATTGTGCCCCAAAATTGGGGTTGCACACAACGTGCTTTCTCAGTTGCTCCCCTCTTGGCTTATACTTTTCATAAAGCATCGTAAATGAAACTCAAGCCAGTGCAGAGAAGTAGGCAGAACAGGTTCAGCTTTATACTGCCACAACCACATTTCCTAGCCTAGCTGCCCACCCTCTCATCTGCTTTATGAACCTTGCGTTGCAACTACTTTCTAAACCTAACAGTGCAGAATGCTTTCGTTAGGCGGCATGTCTGCCTCCAGTGTTTGATTTTCGGACGCGTTATTTTCATTGTTAGTTGTTCAGTTCCAAGCGTACAATATTTTGAAGCAACACTTTTGGACAGATGAATGAAATTTAATTAAGATCGTAGTAATGCTAAAATACTAGTGTAATGCTAGTGTAATATTGCTAAAAAGAGACTTTGAAATGTTGATGACTTTTTTACTTGACTTATCCTTCATTTAAGTTATAGCATCCAGTAAACTTTGATATAGTAACTTGAATTTACTAAGGTTCCATTAAACCTGAGATCTTATAACATTATGCATTAGAAATCTACCGATTTTAATTTAATTTCGGCTTTATTATTGAAAGCCTTTGATTTCCGTTGTTATTTGTGAATATGTGCTTTCGCAAAACGGTAAATGACGGTTTTGGACACAGAGTGGTAATTACAGAAACTAAATATGTCAGCCTGACAGTAAACGACAAGTTGTACGTATAACACATTCAATATTACAATTACCAACATAACATCAATATTTTCTCCTATTTCGGAAGGGTACTTATGTCCTAAAAAACTAATGGAACGGACGAGTTGATTTTCAAATTTTTAGTGGCAAATGGCAGTGTGCTTAACAAGAGAAAGAAGCCTAATTGGCACTTCTCCTAGGTGATTGAATCTGGCTAATGGATTTTTTAAAGTGACATCATGCCGTAGTGACACAATCCAATTTGACTATTTGTTTTGAAGAAAAGCAGACAAACAAACATTGTTGATATAATGACTTTATCGCTTACTTATACACACATTTGAAACTGTATCTTAAGCTGGTACCTGAGAGAACAAAACTCTTGGTTTTCTTTTGATCTTGCTAGTTGAGTGGGATGATACACCGTCCTTATTCCCTTTCAAATGGTGGCTAAGGCTGCTCCCACTCAAATTTTGACTACTCCCTGGACAACCGTAAGTGACGGTGTCACCTCTCCGCGGCTGCTCATTTTGGGATTCGGAGGACTGTTGAACAAGCCGACAAGTGGCTCTTGTACCCTCATTATGGTAACGAAAGGACGAGCGATAAAAGTGTGTTTCCTTGCTCTTCAGCTCCCCAGACGCGATGTCACGACCAATACCAGGAGCGGACTTAATTAGAAATATGTAAAATGGGATAAAAATAAGAAAGGGTGTATCTCTGTATCTTGCACTACATAGTAGAATTTAGGCTGATGTTAGCAATCAGTCTAAGATTAATCTCTTATTTTAAGTAAATTATAAAACATCAAATTGCTAGCTTCTCGCCCCCTTCATTACTCTGATATCTGGTGGCAGAACCAAGGAGATAAACACAGGAAAATAATTACTAGCAAACATATGCTCAAATAATAAGTAAATTCCAGAAGCAACACTATGAAGTCATTACTAACAACTTGGATTGTACTGACCTAAGAAGAGTAGCAAAAACATTTTATACCCTATCATCATCCAAAGCTGATAATTATTACTACTGTCAGTTTTTGCAAGACCTTTGAGCAAAAAGAGAAATCACATCATCTGCTTCCAAATCGTTAGAATCCACAAGTTGCAGTAGGATGTATGTAGGGTTAAGCATGTGTTCTCCAATCAAGAAATACCTTGACATATTACATTGTCTTGCGATTAATGGAGTTCAATCAAGTTTGACTTGCATGCTCTCCTCTCTGACTCTTTTTGGACTGGGGGCTTAACAAGACATATGTTCAGCCACAACAAGTGAGTAAAAAAAGATGAATGATAATGTTTATATTTGTAGGTTACGAGCTGACTGAACGAATCTCACGCGAATGAATGAATCCAATAAAAAAGGCTTACTCTGTACTTATTTCGTATTCCAAGTCTGTTGCTGCTACTTGTTTTGCATAAAACCGAAGCATTTACAAAACTTTTGTTGGACTCGGCAGTAATTAAAATGTGCAGGTGTATGCAGAAAGCGTTAAACATTTCACAATGGTAATAAGATGTAAAGGCAAGTTATTACCTTGAAAGCGGCAGGTCCGGCAGATTCTTGATTGAATGGCGAACAAAGAGATGTCAAATGTGCAACATGGGGAGAAGTGATTATTGACGGGCTGAAGGAATGGGTCTGGGATGGTACCAAGCCTGGCAAGCACCTTCGATATATCATTTAAATATGCAAATTCGTTACACTTATTTTAATTATTTCGTAGGATTCTACCACATGGAAACTAAAATTTAGTGTTAATTAAAGGCTTCAAAAATCGAAAAGAATCAATCGCTCTCACGAATATTCAGCACCAACATTTTGCACACATATGTTATATGATGCACGGAACATATGTGCAGTAACTACTTATAAATTGATTAGGTACATAAATAAGCTTTTACCCGTAGAAATCTGGGTTAGCTCGATACTCGGAAGTGGGAAAAGAGGGTAGTAAATTATTTTGATTTGCAGTCACAGCCGTTCCAGGTATAAATGCACGTTCATGTCGGACAAAACTGGGTTCGTAATTATTCCCACCATAATTTTGAAGGGCATCGTTGGGCCAGATTTGATCTAACGTATTCATTGAATCCGAATTAAGGTAGCACACACCATGTAGTCCTTCACGGGGACTTGATGTAATCGATGTTGAAGTGGATATCATTGACGTTGTTACTAAAACTACAAAGTGTATTGTGGAACATTGGGACTAATGTTAATGGAAGAATTAGGCTTGAGTTAAAAAAACCAACAACCGAAACACAAAACTGTTGGTAGGATTAACTTAAACTGGTACGACTTTAACTCTTTTAAAGAAGAATTTAACTGTTTTCAATGCTTTAGAATAATTCCTTGCAGAAAACGAAGCTCATTTAGCATCGTTTCACACGTACTTTGCTTCACAACTGAAAACTGAAGCTGGAACAAAACTTTTTCTGGCTATCGTTTTTGAAAAATTATCGTAAATGACAGTGTAACCCATAACGCCAACAATGAACTTCATAGTGTGTGTCTTTAGTAAGAATCCAGCATCCAGGCAGTCCAGCGTTTCGTTTGCTGATATTTGTTGGAATGTTTTGTTGCTGATGGCAAAGCTCATATTTCTTCATTTTTGTAATATTTGTTGAATGTTGTACATGCGTTAAATTAAGCATATTGCCTTTTTTAATCTCTGAATATTATAGAAGCATACAATCCCATTTTCTTCAAACAGACATCAGATAATTCAGTTGGAGCCAAAAAATTGTGTACATTTTATGCAATAATCTTCAATGGACATTTGGTTAAAGGTTCAGCATGTCTGCCAAAGGTTTGTTTATTGTCGTATCAGTATCTAGAATCGTGCTTGCATTACGCTCCATTCCCTCAACCATGTTGCACAAAAAAGTGAAAACAAACAGAAACAGCAAATTACCAAAATATGAACTTATTAAGTATGTAAAATACAAGGAAACATGCTAATTATCAATGAGCTGGAAGAAAAACCGTGCTAACGGACTATCAAGAAGATGACTGAGAAACTGAGAAGAAATTTTACATCTGGTGAATCACAAGCAAAAACATTCATCATTCATTAGACATGTTTGCATGCAGAAATGAGATCAGACAATCGAGTCACACTGAAGTTGACTTGAAACATTATAAAAAATTCTTCGCAATTAAATTTTGCTCTAGCACACAACGTAACTATATAATTAAGATGCAGATTTTCAATTTCAACATAATTAGTTAATAAAAATGAATTAAAAAAAGAAGCCACACGGAATTGTGCTGGCAACTTTTAGAGCAACAACAACAACAACCCTTGTCGCGGCACGAACAATCCTAATTCTCCATGATAGAGTGCATGGTTGCATTTATATTGGCATTACGTAATGCACCTGTTTCGCTTCATTCACTTTTCCTCTTTCTATCTCATCGGTGTTCTTAAAGCCAAGATATGATGGACACATATGGGGTTTAGTTGTTGCAAGCATGCCATCAATGAGTCTGTTCTTCTTGAGATGAAACAGAACCTGGTAATTAGGATAAGCCATCGCATCACCATCATAATATTAAGGCGTAACGTTTAACTATTAGCTCGTCTCGTGCAGAGATCATACTCCTCTTGGAAAATATATGAAGACATTATATTATCGAGCATGCATGGTGCAATGTGCCTATATGATAATAATGTAACGATGTAATAGTATGTACCTTTTCCATGAAGCGAGATGAACCTTCAATCGATCTTCATTTGTATATGTGGAACGGCCAGAGAGATTGACGGAATGTGGGCTGCTTTTTGACTCGCATGGTTGTTGTAAGGCTAGAGTAGGGGATCGTTCGTAGTTAGTCCTAGCGAAAGAATTAATTTGTAATGCTGGCAGCAATAGAGCGCTACACCATTAAATAATAAACAACTTCATCAAGACTTTGACATCTCTACCCCTTCGGAGGAGACTTAAGAAATGCGGTAGTGCGTCAACAATGGAGCCATTGGGATAAAATAATATATAAATAAAAACTGAAAGACAGTGATGCAGGCTATAAGCTTTCGTTGAGTTTTAAAACAGGAAATTAAATGCATAATTTTGAATATTTTCTTACCTCATAAATGGTTCTCAATTAAGATTTGTAAAAAAGAATGTTTAAAAAAATTTATTTTAATACTGATGGTTGGTAAACTAGCATTATAGAAATCTGCCAAAAACATCATTGGAAATTTATTACTGCTTTTGTGCCTAAAAAAAGGAACTTGATGATTGCAGCTAAGAAATTCTAGAAAACTAGATGAGCTTTTATATATTGTAGATATGCATCTGAATGCAAAAAAGTAAAGCTTTTCATATAGATTTTCCTATTGACTTAGGTTGTATTACCTTTACAAATTTAAATGGAGTTTGATGGAAATTTTCTTTTCAATTGGCTTAACGTTGTCCAAATCGCATTATGAAATTCAATTGTTTTGACTTGGCATAAATGAAATTTGAGTTACCACGTTCACAACTCAAAAATCCATAACATCCCACGCTCGATTCTACTGATGAGTTTTTAAGCACACATATAAAATCTCCACTGTATTTACTGTACGCAGCGTGATTGCATTAATTAGAGAGCATATGGCAGCTAATCTAATAGCATTTTATTACGACACAGCATAACTATGAAGCTGCCAGAATCAATTAAGTTGGCCGAATGAGCCCTATCCTATTCACTAATGATTATTGAATAGTGGTAGGTAATCCATCCACCCGCACCCTTATCAAGCACAAATTCTGAAAAAGGCAAAGGGTATGACTGTTTGTTATTGTAATCTCCTCGTTATGTTCTACGACGTATATTCATTTAAAATCTTTTCCCTGCTTCCAGTCTTCGCTATCGTTCCTTCTCTCCATCTGCATCTCCACGACGAAGCATCATTAGAAAGTATGTATGTTGCGTTCTTTCAGAACTAAGCGTATCTTGATGTTTGTGACTGCTGAGATTTGGTATGATGATCAAAGCTTGTTGCACAACACAAAGCAAAGACAGTGTTATGCAACCGTATCTAGCTGGAATAACAGTATGCTGCAGCGGGGCTTAGCAAGGAAGGAAGGATTTGTGTCACACTTGTGTGCATTTTTCGGTGCTTAATTGACCGGGAAAAGGAGATTAAAGACTCATCGCTCCATTAATACTTTGCTACTGGTAAGGGGTACAATTGTGCTTCTCCCCTAATGGTTTTCTCTCATATTATTATTGCTTTGGTATTACTATCACCAATTCATCATTATCCTGTTTATCTCACGTGCTGTGAAGCTGCATGGAAATATATTTCGTTTTGACTTTCCTCATTTAAGTGCATCGTGTTACTTTCCTATAAATATATCTTGTCATTACATCTTCATGAATGTTAATAAATTTGGAACAGAAGCATTGTATTGAGAAAAAGCAAATGCAAAGTTTTTGTAATGTCATTTTTTTATCAGTTGCCATTTATAGATGGCGTCCATGAGTAGAGTAGTATCAAATTTAGTTTTTCATGTAGTATATTTTATTGAAGCGGTGGTAACCCAAGGTAACGCTGAAGTAATAATGATTTATGAATATTCAAATACACATATATGATACGACTATAAAAGCTCAAGGCAGATAATATAGTTAGTAGTTTTGTTAGTAGGTCTCAATTCATAGATTTCAGAGTATTCTCGTTTCAATTAAATTCATCTCACAGTCATTACGATAAGTACTTATGTGTAGGCGTGTAAGGCAAAGAAGTATTCATGGTATATATTGTTAGTGATTATATATAAGCAATATGTGAGCATATATATTCCATCAAAAGCCGTAGTTGTAGGACGACTAGTGAGTTTTCTATAAAAAAAACTGTTTATGTTGAGTCCCTGTAAAAATTTGGCAATCAGTTGCTTATGTAAATAAGAATGTTATTGGAAGTATTTATGAGTTCTTGAGAATCAAATCAAGGCAAGCTTTCTTTGATCGTATTGTCATTACCAAGCGGCTTTTTTAGAGTACTCAATTCCAAACAGCTTTTCCCGTAATAGCGTTTTATTGTGTAGCAAAGAGCAGCTACAATTTCAAGCTCCAACGTATTCCAAAATGTAATGTATTCATCGTAACTCCATCACCAGACAAAGCACACAAAGGGTTCTAGAAAAAAGGAGGAAAAATAGAAAATTAAGAGCGATAATGGAATAAGCCACTTTTTTCGTTTTCGTTGAAAGAATCCCAATTTAAATCATGTGTCCCTAGTGATTCCCTCTCTCTCTTGGAATGTTCAAAGCTCCAGTAATGAAATTACTTGGTGACTCTAGCAAAAAAAGTTTTTCACTAACATTTATACGTTGATGAGATTCAAATGAGACAAAAATATAGGGATTTTTTATACAAAGTAGGAAACGGAAGGGGGAATTGCGATAGTTACAATTACATCATTGCTAACGAAAAATAAAATATTGCAAGTGTCTTCTGGCTAATACCAAACAGTCAACGGAATGAATGCCTCCAAAAAACTAAATCAGACACTCACGCCAGTTTAAAGTGGAAACTGCTGTGAGAGATATTAGAGAGCGTGGGATTATATATATTTTTTTATCTGGGGAAATGAATGAGCGAATAAAGGTGGCGAATGGCTTTGTCAACCCAGTAGAAAAGCGATGCAGCATCCATATCAGCGATAATATTGAATTTGTTTTATTGTAGTTTGAAAAAATGATATTGTTAAAGTTTGCTTACAACCAAGCCTAGCAAAAGGAAGAGGCCGGAGAAAAAACCGTGAAAGAAAGTGTAAATGTTTTACTTGTATGTCTCCAAGCACAATGGAAAGTACTCTCATCTCTCACTCAACTCAACTCTTTTCATGGAAAGCGGTAGAAAAGGAGAGAAAGAAATTGAAATCTGCATAAAATTTATGGTGTCTCAAAGGTAAAAATGGTAATAAAATGAAGGGAGACTAAATCCTTTGAGTAAATTGAATTGCAGAGAAACGACTTCAATTTAAAAATGTCGGCACTAGAGGAGTGGTGAAGGAATAAAAAACTTTTTTTCCAAAAGACTTACTTTCTCTCTATCTCTCTCCTTCGGCTTTCTTTCTCCCTCTCAGGAGGAATGGTAAATGCATGCACGCTGTTTTTCTCATTCTCTATTTTTATAAGATTTACATCATTAAACCACCTACTCTATTATATTATGTGTGAGGTGTGATCACACACCAACATGCTTGCATGCAAAGATCAGTAAAAAAGTAATATCGTACATTACCGGGCTCGTTTGGTAACTACACACAGCTCAACTATATTTACTACCTGATGGTTGAATGCCTGTAAGTAAAGTGGATGATTTCTTGCATGGAATTGGATAAAAAGAAGGAAAACCCCAGAGTGAGTTGGGAGAATGGGAGTTTCTGGAAGAGAATTTCATTCTAAATTGAATTGTATTCATTTTTAACCGTCTCATAATGTTTGGCTTCTCTATACCAGCCTCTTTTTTTCTTGTTACCATTTTATTTTCATTTCACAACTCATCCAGCCCACCCATAATAAACGGCTGTAAATTCAATTGGGCCCGAAAAACTCGGCAAGTGTTGGAGAAGAGATTTGAATAACTTTGCCATTTTCCATGCGTGAGCTTTCCTGAAACTACCAAAACTTTCGATAATTCATATTCAAGATGTTTCTTCCAGCCCAACTTGGTAATCGTTCAACAATCCTAGAAGATGTGAATGAGTTCATAATACGAACACGAATTATACGATCAATTGTCAAGAGTGTTTGTTTGAAACGATGGCGTGTGCTACTTTATGGCGGCTTCAATTTTGGAATGTCGTTTCGTTTAAAGTAGTGCACTAACTTTCCCAAGCCTCAGACCAGCAAAATGCAGTGATGAGATTTTCATTTGCAATTTTTCCACTGTTAGAAATGGAAAATGTACTTCAAGTTAGAACCATTATATATGCAAATGAGAAAATGGCCCAACCTCATGTTTTCAACTTTTTTTTTATTGTAAAAGTATTTTTATATAACACCAGCAAACCAATCGCAAAAAGTTTTCATGTGTTACCAAGGACTATATTATTTCGGGATTTCAAAGTGCATGAAAATGGGGAAACTTGCAAGCTCCAACTGAATTATAAATATAATGTTTCAGGTACATACTTAGCTTTATTGTCACTTTTCCATTCTTGGCATTATCCACAATTTATGTCTTTTTACTTACTTTGTTTGTCGACTGTCATAATATTCTGCGGTAATAATATTACCATTGCTTCGCTCTTTTCAGCATCTTAAAATTACTGTATGCGACATGAGTAAGACGAGGAACTGGAATTATTCATTCATGCATAGTGCATTCTAGTTGGTATGCGCTTATGCGAGTTTTCATGATTGCATGGTGTTGCGTGAACATGTCTTAAAATATTACCTTTAATTATTAAACGTTCTACTTTCTAAACTGTAGATTTAGCTTAACGTCTAATAATGGTGTAATCATCATTTTACAAGCTCCCATATAGTCGAGAGACGCGTTTAATTTAGAACCATTTGTGTTATTACCTGCAATCCCGTCCAAGAAAAACAATAAACTAATACTAATCCATGTAATATTGCAGAGGAAACCATATTTTACCTTACTACGAGAAAAATATATGTGCTCTGCTAGAAGTTGGAGTAATGTTTCTATCCAACGCTTAAGTTGAAAAGATGTGATACGTCAACCAAGTCCTCGTTTTACTACCGCAAATAATGCTTTGGTGATCCTTCATAAGATGAATTGAAAAATATGCCAAGCATCATACAAAAGTTGTACATTAGCTAATATAATGTCATTTTATTCGGATAAACTTGCCAGCCAAAATGAGGGGAAACAGCTTCCAGTCCCGGAGTCGGCTTTTGTTTACGATGTTTTGTATGCATGTGTGTTGGCAGTATGAGGTAATCCTCCTTGCTTGCTTTCCCACAATAATATGAAGCTATTAATCATAGAACCATGAATAAAACATTAGTGCTTGTGTATCATTCCCCGAGAAAGAGAAACTGCGGCTTTGCAATAATTTCGCGGCTACGGTTTGTAAATTTGGATGCTTTCACTCCAACATAACCGAGTTTTACAAACATATATGATATATCTAACAATATAATATCATAGGAGTTCAAATAATCTGGCAATAATTAGTTTGATGTATAAACATCCCTATAGAAAAGATATGTATAAGGTAAAACGAAAAACATGGCTAAAGTATTCAAAGAAATGTTAAGAAACTGGATTGAATCTGAATCACTATAAATTGGAAGTAACAGGTAGGTATGCAAATGGATTTCAAATAATCTATTCAAAACAATGGCCACTTCCTTTGTTCTCATTCTCATTATTAAATACAAAGAAAACAGAAATCCCTTTTGATCTTATTAAGTTGAATGTATTTCATGCCACCTTAATTTAGTGGAATCACTCAAGCAATTTCCCAATCAATCAAACCTTATTATATTTGTTTCTCGTCACATCTTATTATTACGAATTGGTGTTCAAATCAGGTAAAAATTTGAAATCCAACAACAAGGACAAAATAATCAGTAGCAGCTGGTAACAGTAATATATATCTACCGGCGATAACTCCGTGCTACCGATTCCCACAAAATATATATTTTTTTGTTTTGCTGAAATTTAAGATGGTACGTAGACCGCTCAGGAAGCTTATTAATTTTAATGAGCAAGGACGACTCACAGATCTCTTGGAATTTTATGGCTGTAAACTTATTTTCAATCGGAATGGAAAGGGAGAAAAAAACTTGATAGAAATAATAAATTGGGGGATAATTTGAAAGTAGAAAAAGTGGAATATGTTGCCAAAAGCTTGTGATGAAAACAAGGATAACCCATTTAAACTAGCTTGTTGGTTGCAATCACCACAAATGAGTCTAAAGGCACATCAGTGCCCAACCTTATTTGAATAAATGGCTCAAACCTACAACGAGGATTTGACAATTATTTCAAAGGTACAGAGTAACAAGCAGATTATTAATTATTCATGAGCTAGGCTCACCAGCGCAGTCTCCCACAATGATGGTGATGATGAGAGGATTATAAAAGGAAGCCTCCCAGAAGAAAATGAAATGGTGATGAAAAACACGCAATAATAAACTGGGCGCTTTGGGAAGGGCGCAGCAAGTAACAAGCGTCATCATCAGCTATGAACTTGTATTTAGCTTGGTTTGGTGTAGGTAGTCAAAGCCGTATATATATTGTTATGATATGGTATGAGTAAGCCTTAAGGCTTAATGGTCGATGAAATCTGGGAACGCTTTTTGATTCTTAAACAGAGAAAGAGGTAGAAAGAGAGAGAGAGAGAAGCACACAAAAAACTCTTGATTTCATATCGTTGTCAAGCAAGGTTCCTCCCGTCGTTTTGTTTCATTTTGAAAAGAAGTTCGTTTATAATAAATATTATCTTGTTAAGGAAAGATTTCGTATTCAGATTCAGGGTGGTGTTTCTTCTTCTCCTTTCGTTCCCTCTTCTTGTCCTCATCCTTCTCGCTCTCCGCCGAAGCTTTACAATGAAGACTCTATCTGTCAAGTCTGCTCCTTGTCAGGTAGTTGTATAGTAGTTACTCAAGTATTAAAGTATTTATGTTCTTGGTAATGTTATAGCTTACGGTGGCTGTTCTCAAATGTAAATGGTAACTTAACAATGATATTGGCTTGTGTACGCCTGGTGATGACTCTATTAACTCTGCTTTCATACTGGTAATAATCGGACAAGTCACTGCTGAGCATCTTGGCAAGACTGGGATAATACCGTGGAGTTTGTGTTTGTCCCAACTTTTTTTTACCTGCAAGGTGGTGGTGGTGATGAAGATTGCTTTTTAAGTACATGATTCTGCCAGAAAAGATCCAAATCTTTGTTTCAACTTGGAAATTCGTTAAAAAAGGTGAAAAAGGTTGCTTTTGTGCGTTATACGGAGTCTCCTTGTTTTTAATTCTCAGCCTTGTCCCTCCAGTGATAAGGATGATGAAGATGGGTCTCCAGAGGAACATGGAGTGAAACACAAAACAAAAAAGACATCGGTTTTACATTGGGTATAAATTAACTTCTTTCGACACTTTCTGAGATTCTGTTTAGCTTCGGGAAGATTAAAAAGGAGCACAAAAGTAACCGGAGAAATGGTCGGGATGGCTATGTACATGTAATATATTGATGATAATATGTTTGGTCTCCAAAAAATCCCTAAGAACTGATAACCTTTGGGATGCTATTTGAAATTGAGTGTCTCTTCTCATATTATCTAAATCACTACTTATTTATGCGATAAAAAAGAATCCTTTGATTACATTATGCTACCGACTTGTATTCCCAAGATATCATTTTCCAGTAGCACATTGTATCCATTTTAGAGATGTATTGTTGTTGTTGTGTAGGTGCGTGGTAATAAGTCGTTTAATTCCTCAACTAGATGCAAGTCATTTGAAAGAAATGCACAATTTTCTGGAAATGCTTGAAAATTTAATGCAAGATGGAACTTCAAGTGACTACTTTAATTTTAATCTCTCAATGACAATCCAAACATTGATTGCTATTGCTGGCCTTCTATTGTATGTAAATGTGTTTCGGAACCTACCAAAAGGTATGTATATTGCATGCCTGGAGAATGCCCATGAAGAACATTGTTTTGCTTTCTTGCTCTTCTGCATGCCAGAAAATATTAAGTCATTACTTGTCCATTTTGATCCAGACAAGGGGTATTATATTATCTTTCTGAATCTACAACAAGGGATGAAGCACATGTACGTCTCTATTTCGTTGCTAAAATGTATGCATGCCACTGACTGACTGACATCAACACCAAACTAGCATGTTTGCTCTAGTTTTAGATCGCTCACTCCTACTCCTATACCCATTGCCAGCAATAATAATAATTAAAGACGTCTGGGAAAAGTTTATCATAAAAGATGTAGCAATTTCGGTAATTAAGTGATTGAATTGTAATGCTTTCCATGTTTACCGAAAGGATTCTGAAAAGGACAAAAAAGGATGCCGAAGCCATAATATAATGAAAGCCATATGCAGCAAAGCATCCATGTATGCAATGCATTGTCATAGGACTAGCTCTTTTGAGCTCATTTGTGGGAGCCGCATGCTTGACTTTGTATTCTTACCAACTAATTAATAATGAGACAATGAGAGGTTTGCATGATTGGCACTAAATTGGCCGACCAATTTTTGTTTAATTACTGTTCACGGCTTTCCACTGAGGTATTTTGATGCAGGGAGGGGATGAAAGTGGCTTGGCCTGTCTTTGTTCCAACTTTTTTTGTTATTTCGTGAAATAATGCAAGTACAGCATAAAAAGGTTGCCGTCAGGGTCCGTGAATAATATCGAACATAATTGCCGCTACTTTTGTACCTGAAAATGCACTTGACTTCGTGAAGGTAAAACGAACTCTGTAATTATCACGTTTAACTCTGAAGCTAAGTAGTGTTAAGACTCATTATCATTTCTTATGCAATGAATGGGTAATAGAGAGAGCTACCGTTTTATTGTTGGCGTTATGCCGTGTTCCAAAATGAAAGCAATTAAAAAAGTGAGCTGATTGCGAAAACAATGATCGTTTGAACAACAATTTACGCTTCTTTATTCCTCTACTTCATTATTCATATCGTCGTCAGGTGGTTTAAAACGCTGTGTGGTATAATACTACATGGTTATTATTTTACAGGGATCGATCCATATCCACATACTTTGAGTTGCTACACACTCTCCTCTATAAAACCTCGGATTAACAACGAGCTGTCACTTTTTTAATAGTCGACTGCACAAAAAAAATTACAAATGTTACATCTTCTTCAACGCGTAATGAGTACTCAAAGATTCAACAGCTTCAAAAAACAACTCGACAAAAATCACAAATAAATTATCACATAAAACAACAACATCCCATGTATCTAGTACACGTTAAATAAATACTGGCAGTTCAAACAAATAGTGCCATACCTCCTTAGCTATTTATACATGTTGACCAACATTATTCATTAGGTTGCTGGCCGATTTATTAGAAATTACATTATCTTAGCTACATCGTAAACATGAATAATCCGATTTCTAATTGTTCATAATGACCTCTCTCCATTATTTATAAATGGTTGGCTACTTATCCCTGATTTATACGTTTAGCGCTCTCCATTTACAGTTTCAAAATTTTATATAAAGGTCCTTAATGAGCATGATATGTAAAGCTGAGTTGTGATTGGGTGTGGGATTCGGGAAGAAAATGGGATCAAATACCACTTTTAGCTAAGGGTCCCAAGCGGAGAAAAAATAGATTAAAGGGTGGAGTACTCAAGGGCTGCTGCAAGGGAATTCAAATGTTGTTGCTGATAATTTCACTAGTCCCTTATTTATTCAACAAGATACAAAGTTTCCTTGTAAATCTCATGGTCGAAGCCCCACTTCAATCTCTTTCCAATTCCAACTCTTATAAGAGCAACGATGCAGGCTGAAGCAGCATTTGGGCTTAAAAACTCGGTTGATAAACGCAAGCAGCCTGGACTGAAATACTAACTTTGAACTGGTGTCAACTGCTTATATTAATAATGTGAGTCAAGAAATACGAGCTTACTTCGAGCATCAACCAGAACGACGTGATCTCATATGGACGGTCAACAACAGTGCAAGTTTTGTGCATGCGTCATCATGTCAAGAGTTTGAGAATGGATCCTGTTTGCAACGGCACAAAAACCGTTTCCAAATCTTAGAGTATGTTATGCAAGTCATGGTAATTGGAAAATACTAAAAGTTTTAGGTGGACTTGAAAGGATATAGTATATCACTTTATATCTTTTTTATTTGCTGCACGTAGTAACATGATATGAGCTCATAAACAGAGATTCTAGGTTTAACAACACAAAATTAATTTGAGTTTTATACCGCCAAAGATTTATCCTTTGAAGCTACTAAATTGTCTACACTTTTCGGTACTACTAAACTTCATTCATTCGAAATAAATTGACTAACATGTCGAAGTCTAACTTTATTTTTATAGGATCTGATGGTGCTTCTACTTACTGCTAAACCTTACTTTACATTTAGCTGTTTAAATTAGAGAGTTTAAAACAATTCAGCTTACTATGTATAAATTATGTACATGTTAATATAATACAAAGTATCGGTTTTACAAACAACATGATTTTTATATATATATTTATGTGTGTGGGTGAGTTCTCTCTCTCATTGAAACAATACTGCACTGTAAATAAATATTGCTTTCACGGTACCGTACTAAAATATCTCGGTGAAATGTACACGCTCAATATTATATAACATTACTGTGGTGACGTTGATAATGTATAACGTTTAGAAGCTACACTATACTTGCGTTTTCCTCCTACCATCAGTGCGGTGCAAAAAGTTGAGCACTGTTTTGGATTAAAGTATTAAAATTTGCTGCAGCGGCTGCGGCGGCAAAAGCGGCTGCGAGATGCGGTCTTGTTGCCATCTTAATTTTCTCTAATTCCGCTTCCTGGAGTCGCTTCGCCTTCGCTCGTCGGTTTTGAAACCATATTTTCACCTGGAAAAAACAAACCAAAAAGGTAATCAATATAAGAGTCAACTTTCTCTCAACTGTCAAACATGCTTATATGCAAAATTTATCGTTGGGAAGGAACACTGACTGACTGAATGACTGATGCTAATTAGCATAAATAAGGGTTACATACAGAGGACAATTAAAACGCTGAAAGATAGTACGGAAAAGAGGTAACGAGCTCGATGGCATGTTAACCGGAGGAGGGAAGCAAGTATGCATATTGTGTGGGAGAGAGTGGACCGTGCTTTCCTATTTTCTTGCATATATAATCAGCACATAGGTACCTGCCTATCATCACTCTGCACGGAGTGATGATTTGAACCGAAGAAAACAGACTGCTGGCTGTGTAAGCCCATCATAATATATTAGAGTTGGAGAAGGCGTAAATGATAATATGGACGTAAGGGGTAATGAATAATCGACTCCTTTTTTCATTCTTATTACTCAAGGTATGCTAAGAGACAACCTAATAGCACCCGTAATTAATTAATCAACTAGCATTCCTATTAACCTTACTTCAGTCTTTCCGCTCGTTTCAAAGTCTTCAGGCTAATCTAAGAATGCAATTTTAATAAGCTCACTACTGTGGAATATCAGACATGCTTCGCTCCTACAAGAAACGGTAGAAAGTCAATTTTCAATATTATTTTCTTTTTCTCTATTCAACCCAAATGTACATATGCATGTATATAATACTTTCTTTTCTAAACGTTTGACAGGCTAAACAATTGAAAATTGAAATAATGAAATATGCACCCATAGACAGTTGGATGTTGAATAGACATTTGGTGGTAGTTCAGCTTCTTTCCTTGGCAAGTATACGAATGCCCCATGAGCAACCGACTATCGAAAGATTTGAGTTTTCTTGGTGAGGTGGAAATTTTAATGATTCTCTCTCAAACTCGTTTGTTCGGTTATATGAAATGAGTATTAAATGTTGAGAATATGATATAACTGTCATTTGTAGCGTGTGTAGCTAGTACACTGTCTTCTAAGCTTGGTAGCAATTAATAATTAAAACCATTTTGTTCGAAGCTATGATGACTGATTAATGAAAAGAAACACCCTTTCCTATTTGCCTTCTGAAACCTAATATACTTTTCACATTTCTCTGCCGTTTTTTCTCCTTCTTGAGCTAACGCGCTCATATCTGAAATGAAATATTCATAATAGATATCACCAACTGTAAGACTGAGTTTCCTCATTTTTCGTGACATTTTTTCGTTTCTAAAAAAATATGGTTCAATTCAAAATATCAGCGGCTTTTATTATTTACGGTGACAAAGTTGGAGCAGTATTTTGTTTACTACATATTGTGTAAAGAAATACACAAAGTCAACGGATGTTCAATACACAGAGCCGTACAAGCGATGATGATGAGCATCATTAAGTCAGGTTGATTTCTCATGGTAGATTAGACTTTGACTAAATGCCAAGTCATCAAAAGCTATTTTCGGAGAATTAGAACGAGTCACTATAAAAGATTGAGGCGAACTGACTAATGTGCATGACTACGATTCGTCGCTACAAGCATCTTTCTTATTTTTTCACAAACTCCTCTCCAATCCCCAAACGTTTGGCAGATATATGGTGAACGACGACAGCGACAACACACGCATTTAATGTACACATGTTATGCTCTGAAAAGTGCCCCTGCTCTCATATTATATTCTTGTCATTAATTCATCATTTAACTCAAGAAGTATGAAAAGTTGCACACATGCAACAAAACATGGTGCTACAAAAGGTGTATAAACTGTCTCAATATAATTTAGTACGACGTTCTGAAAGCTCCACTCAGAAATCCATATTTTTCACAGTTTTCTTCCTCAATTTTTCAACACTTTTTAATCAAGTCAGTACAACGACAAAATGGCTTGGTCAAAGAAACAGGGCAAAAACAATTACTAACTAGTTGGAAATTATATGGCACACTAGCTTAATAAAATCAGCCAGCCAGCCGCTGATTCATCCACCAAAGTAATAAGACTGGCGCAGCACACACTACACCTTTTTTGTAAAGTAACATAGTTACTCAAACGTATTACGTACAGCAAATTAAATGAGCGTGGCCTTATAATACTGTCATACATTTGTTGTCGTCTCTCCATTACATCGTTTTAGCACGCCAGTTTTATTATTATGATTACGAGCCCTTTGATTTAACCAACTTGTTCTCTAAGTGACGACCAAAATACACACATTTGCTTGAGACAGTTATTAATTTCAAGAGACAACATACGTGCATGCTCTAAGAAAATGAGTATTTGCTTGCAAACTAGGGTTCTCTCTTGTTACATACGACATGTGTGTACATGTATTACATCCATGCATATTAAATAGCCCATGTTAGACTCCGTATAATATTCCTTTCTGTTTTTGCGAAATGAACTCAAGTTTTAGCTAAATTAAAGAAAATTAATTCTGAAATGTTGAGTTGAAAAGGGAAGCAGTCCATCAGTTGTAATCTGCATGAAACGTTTAGTGTCTCCTTGTTACATGACATTATTATACCGCTTCCCTTTTGTCTGTTGTCATTGGTCTAACTAGAAAATTAAAGGCTTTAAATGCGTTGCCACTTCGTTGCCATAAAGGTTGTGTAGCACGGGCTCAATAAACGTGGTGAAGGAGGAGGAGAAAGGAGGAGGAATCATTATAATTGCGTCTATTGTCTTGTCTTTTGTAATTGTCCATGAAATAAACAAAAGACTAAATGCCTATATAGATGTGACTATCAAAAAAAGATGTTTCTTTGACTACATATTACTATCACCACCATCAGTATATTATCGTTCATAAGGAGAATGTTCACCATAATCTTATTTTCAATTGCACTCTCCCCGTGTAAAAAATGTGCTAAATCCTTTTTTGGGGACCAATTAAGTTACAACAAAACTGTTTGGCAAGAAAAAGTCTAGGGGAGTATATATCTGCTTATAATGAAAACATGTTGGTCTTTCTATATGATAATGATGCTGATAAACATAATGGCGACGAGGAAAAAAATGAGTATTGTACTTACTGACTGATGTGATGACTGTGGAAAAAAGAAAAGAAAAATGAGAATTCCATTAAAATTGTTCAGTCGCCACAGACAGATGCATGCATAATATAATAATCTTAATTTCAACAATAAAAGCTGTTGTCCCTATGAAAAGATTCCTTCAACCATTATGTCTAAGGTTGAGCGGCATTCTGACTCATTATCGTTTAAGAACAATTAACAATCACGAAAAGAGGCACAGAACAGTTTCGTTTAACAAAAATTGTTAAAAACCGTTTCAATTTGAATTAACGACCCTATTTTTTCTTCTTTTATACCTACATCACTACAATATGGCCATTTGGGTATCGTGTTTCATCACATTATAATATTGTGGCGTTTGTTTGTTGAAGGTAATTAGAAGGAGGTAGGCGATTATGACTATTTTTGTAGTTTTTCACGCTATAGCAATCTTATCTCAATTACTGTACATATATCACTGATAATGATGGTCTACTAGGAGTACTCAGCTTTGTACAATTTTTACATCATTATAATTTTTACAGTTAGCTATTCTCTGTGGCTAAAAATCTTAACAAGTCTGCAATTAAATTGACATTGCATTTCAAGTTACAGCATATGAAACTTGGCAGTCTTGTAAGTGGTGACAGAGTATCTATTTGCAAACTTTATTTATTTACATATCCTTCAGAAACCAATTCTTTAACTAAATTGTCCCCTATAATTACCACGGTAAGAATAACTAGATAAACGGGCAGAGCCTGACCTTCTCGTTGCGGGCAACATGAATGAACAATTGCAATTGGTTTGGTTATTGCTTTGACTCTCTGTACAAAAAAAAAATTCCTCTCTAATTAACTCAGTCAGGCTGATTGCAAGACGATGAAGAAAACCGAGTGGGAGTGAAATTATATCCTGTGCGTTTAATTTAACGTTTTGCGGCTTTACTTTACAATTTGGCTCGGTACTTTCTTAGTTTTCTTGTCCGCTGATCTAGTAGATGGTCATTAAAATCCGAAGAATGATTTATGATATTTATGATTGTGTCAATATAGTAAAAGCTGACAAACGGAATGGCCAAGCCAAAGTGAGTCCATGATATTATTGTACTTCGAATTGGGGTGATGTCTTTTGAAATTGAGCGACAAACCCAGCTCTATAAGAGTGTGCATGCGTATTTTCAAGTGTACTCAACTCCTGCATGGATGTATGTCAAAAGAGCCGATTAAGTTGACTTATTTCAGTAGATGAAACTGGTGCACACCTGCTAATTATCAACTCACGTCATCGGTCAACAAATCCACGATAGTTATTCACTTGGATGAATTGCATTTAGAAATTATTCATCACTTTTCTTCCTCCAAGTAAGAGTGTGATTATCCATGCATGCGTGCCTTTCATGTGCATGTCTCGATATAAAGGATTTACAAAACTGACTTTATTTCGGGGACTCTCGTCGGTTTGCTTCGACATTACAAAACATTCAATTCAATTCAACATTAAATTATTTGGGTTCTTAGTGTATTCATGTAAACTCAAGCTACCATTTATTTCTTCAAGTCGTCCTTTGAAATAGTCGGCAATTAATTAACAGTCGATATTATCACATATATGTACTCAAGGTAAGTTCCCAATACTCTCTACTTCAAACAAATAGTTGACGCTCGTAGTAATCTTGATATATTCTAAATTTTAGGCAATCAACTATAACAACTACCTGGTTTCATACCCTTGTTTACCACCAAATTATTACCGGGTAACTTCATATGGCACCTGCGAGACCACAATAGTGACCGTTTTAATTTTGTTTTTTTATATGTTCAATACAAAGCCGTCATCAATCTATGCTCATTGTGCAAAAAATTTTGATGGGGTAAGTTGAGACGT
>JAQGAP010000668.1:0-29297 GCA_034697805.1 Orchesella bifasciata
TTGGAATTTTGAAGAATAGTAAGACAGTGATGAGTATGCTCACCAAGCCATCTAGGCAACAACTCAATATCACACTGGGTAATTTGTTGAAAAACAGTTATAAAACACTTTCCTGGCTAATGTTACATTTACATAATTCAAACCTTCACGTTTTAGCTATTACACTTACCATTTTGTAAAACGTTCATTCATTTTTGTCCAGCGTGTTTCGTTAAATTTTTATAAAAGGGAGCCTCCCTTCCAAACGACCACAAATATTCACAATTTTTTTGCAGGAGCGGATGCACCACACTCTATTCTACTTAGTTATTATGTTTTGGTATAATGAAATTCCTTCAACAAAGACTCAGAGACATTCAAACATGACGCAACCAGGCGTTCATTCATTTTTGGCCATGTGTGTAAATATTTATCATTTAACATGGCTAATAGTTAAGCATCAACGGATTTTTAACATGCTTGTCCGAATCGAAAGCTTTGAACTCAATTCACCATTAGGTAAGCCTCAACCGAGACCTAGTACTGCTCTACAGGAATAACCTTATAAACTGATTAAATATCGCAAATATTTGTTAGTTTACTTGAAGCGAGCTTTAAAAGGAAATGCTATCGACAGTAAAGCATCAAAATACGATTAGGATTGAACACAGGGTGTTCAACTTACTTCGCAGCTTCAAATTTAGAAGCGACAGCACCACACATATGGTGACATTTCTTCGAAATTAAATTCATTGTTTTCCACCAAAAAAACTTGAATTTAATGTGCAAATCATTAGCTGAAATTCTACTAAACATGGTACTAGCACTTTTAACATGTGAAACAACTGTTTGTCTATTTATGAGAAGTAGCCACACACCAGTTATTGCACAAATACTCCCACCAATCAAAACCTGCACCAAGCAAGCAGCACCCAAAACGGACTTTAATGGCATACTTTCCGGCAACCGAAAATCATCAGAGCTTTTAACCCTAGCACGACGAAACTCATTGGATTGCCGTAATATTCTAAATCTTTTACCCAGATTAAACAAGCCCCCTGCAATCCACCACTTCTGCATAAATGCAAACCTATCCGACAAATAAGACCAAATTTGATAACCTTGTTCGAGCAGCTCTGTATCAAATCCCTTAGAACTGTAAATTTTGCAGAGATGTTTATTGTGAACATAAATATACTTATTTTCAAATCCAGCGGACACCGCATAAAGTAAAAGGTTGGTAATTATCAGTTTTTCTTTAGCCATTATGTCGACTAATTCAAGATAAGATGATAAGTCATAATAGGACTTCGTATACTTTTGCCGAACCTGTACGGATCCACTGTACACATATTTTTCAATACTGTCGCTGTCTAAACCGAACCCTTTCCTATATGCATTAACTAGTTGGGGAGAAAAAGATTTGAGAATCTTCTTAACTGACTTCCTACGCTCACCAGCTGTGCGGCCAGCAACATCACCTAACCATATCTTATAACCCCTTCCCATTAACTCGGACAATTTTCCAATGTCCAATATTTCCATGGACTCAAATGCCAGGAAACTTTGGTAACTGTATGCAACAAAAGAAATTAGTATGAAATAGAGCCCAACAACCTTTCTTTTATGCGTGTACGAGCACCCAATGTCAAAAAGAGGCCAAATAAGATCCAAACCTAGCCAAATATCTTCGTAAATGTAACCATAAATACAGACAGTTAGGAGGAGTAATAGCCAAACGAGAATATCTATATCTCCAGCAATTCCACTTAACGATAAACTCGAGAGTTTGTTTGCGTTCTCGCATACGACCAAGGTACCTGGCAAGTCATCTACCAGGAAAATGCTACCTCTTCTCAAGGTGAAAAATTTCCATCCAATTGATAATGCGTTCGAACTGCAGTGGCGGACTTTTAAAAGCCAGTTGTTATTTTTTTCAGTCAGCAATGTATTCTTATGAATGAATACTGTAGCGTTAAGTCGACGCAACAGTTGAAAAATCATGAAAACACGATCCCGTCTATACAATGCCAAGCCTTTGTAGGTATCTTGACGACTTTCAAATACTTTCTGTTCACTGAAAAATTTTTTAACGTAAAAAACCGGGAGCAATGAGCTGGTGAATTTCATTTGATTTCCGTAACCTTCTCCGTTTAGGTTTTTGGTGACGTTTAAAACCTCGAAAACACTCAGGCTATTCAACTCAATTTTGAGTAGCTTCTCACCCGGACAAAAGTAGCAGTAGCTAAATGCTATTGATTCTATAGCCAGAAAAATAATTGGGGCGTGAAATGGATCGGTTCCTGAAGAGAAGAGATCGTTTCGAAACCAAGAAATGACACCAGATTCATTTAATGCTTGTTGAATGTGTACAACAAATAAGACGTCGTCAGACGTCCCGTACCCGGAATTCTGTATGGCATTTGTAGTCCCATTAAATGTTGTTGTGTAGAGGTTAAACAAAATAGAATTGGGTCTGTATCTGGAATGGAATCTGAAGTAGCCGTCTGTCATGGACAGATTTCTATCCTTCATAACTTCTTTAGTGTAGTCAAATGTGAGATTTCCTACTTCATGGATTGTGTAGCCGTGCCCTGAGTCGCTGTAGGGAGTCATTTCTAGGTTTGATTTGTGATTTTCTTCAATAACAATATTTATGAAATGTTCTGCCTGATGCAGGAACAGTGGTGGAGTGATTACAACATTGGCGCTGCAGATTTCCCAGAATATGAAGACAGAGAAAATAAACACAGTTTGGGAGAAACGCAAGGACCTGGAAACTGTATGCATTCTGGTTTCCCTGTTGTATATACTTGTGTGTAAGAGATATCTGTAATATACACGTTCAAGGAGAAAAGCCTTAAAATTTAGAATTCACCCCAGGTTTTCCAAGTATCACATGTTAAGCCTGGCAAACTGGTTTTTTCTGCGGCGGAAAACGACTGAGGGGAAGTGGTAGACTTCAGGAATGTGCCGAATTGTAATATTGCATGTTCTTAGAAACTAGTTTAATTTAGTAATGGGTCATACGAGAATGTTTAAAAACAACTCAAATATTCAGAGGTTGTCTACCAAGCAAGCTCTGGTAATATGGTGTCAGTACTGGTTGAGTGGTTTGTAAGCACGCAAAAGTATGGAATATAAGGTGATAAATATTTTTTACTTAAAGCACTTTAAAGTATGAACAGTGTGGTCAAACATAATGCCAACTGCGCAAAAAAATAAGTAAATTATATAGACACTGAGGAAAATGATTTGGCATAAGCTTTGGGTATGGCTGCAGGTTTTATTTGAAATATACAACAGAATGCAAAAAGCAAGTTTTTCTACCCAGTCAGTTGGAGTAAAGCAGGCAAATATAGCTACTGGGTAGCTAAATGTATTTACCAGCTATAGCTACCGGGTGGCTATATTCCGCGGCCCTCCAGAATGAAGCAAAATTCTGCCCATGTAAATAGGTCGGAAGAATCGATTTTTTGTTATAAAATGCATATAGTTGAAACAGGTTGATAATGTACTTTCTATGTAATTCGAGTACGTTCTTTCCATTCAGAGTACAAGTTTTGATCTAAACCACCATCAACCGCATGAAAATTATGAGGTAACAGAATTTAGCTACCCGGTAGCTATAATTGCCTGCTTTGCTTCAACTGCCAGTAGGCGCTGGTAATATGGTGTCAGTACAAGTATAAGGGCTCATATGTATGGAGCTGTATGGAATATAAGGCTATACATTATGTTTGTATTAAAAATTTAAAAGGAACAAAAAATAAAAATTTTGTGAGTTCAAGCTGATGCGATGTATTTTTGAAAGTCACTATTTTGTTTACGAATTTCATGAGCATTTCGATGAGCTGTGATGTTGCTGACATGTTTTCCTAATAACCTAATAGAGTAATACGGAAAATAGAAAAATATCCATCAGTTAAAACTAATCGATTTTTTAAATTACAAAGACAAAAGAACTTTGTTTGAAAACTCGTTTCCTAAAATTGGGTTGATTTCAATCTGACTTTTTTTAAAATTTAGTGTGTTTTCGTTGTTCTATCCAAATCACAAACAACTGAGCTACTGTTTTGTAGCTAACAAAGCTCGCATAGCTCCCCGAATAATTCCTTTCTGAAACTTGAGGCTGCTTCCTCTCCCAACGACAAATTGCTTCCCAAACGAAAGCACGAGTGGCTTGCATGATCCACGAAACCTGTTCATCAACTTATGTTCTCTTGCATTACCCCAACCATTAATTTTCCATGACCATAATACATCAGTTCCCTTGACAAACAGAAACCTTCCCAATTCCAACACAATTGTCCAAGCACCCATTAACCCAATTCCCCAGATGAGAAACAACCCTTTTGCAAACATTTGTAACTGACTCCAATATCTCATTAGAACGAAGTAACAGTAAATTGTTGTTTTCATAAAGCTCGCATTACAGAGAAGAAGAAATGGCCCTAAAATACATAATATGTTTGCGTGTAATATTTCTACGGATCTGTACACACGACGAATATTTTTCGGATGTCGGAGTGAATCCTTTAGTTTATATTTCCGACGGGTAAAAAGTAGCTCGTGAGTAAAAATGGGTGACCCATAGAAAAAATAAATCAATATTGCACTTCCTTGACATAATATACTAAGATGCACAATCGCAAAGATATAGGATTGATAAACGATAAATATAATGTGAACAGGTAATGTATAGTATTCTTTCGGGATTATGTCGCCTGGAAACAATGTGGCTCTCGGGTTGAATGCAACAGTGATTGTGCAAAGTAAAAATGACACAACTGCCGAAAAAACGCCGAGATGAAGAAAAATGTCGAAGAAGAACGATAATTTGTCCTTATTTGCATCCGGTGGGTTGTAATTTTCTGGAATATAGAAAATGATTTCTTTTAAATTATTAGCAATTAACATTTCAAAGTTAAAAATATACTTAATTAGTTAACTTGCCTTTTATATGACTCATAAAGCCCACAAATCCATTAAACCCTATGCAAATTCCGTGACTAAAAAAGCGAATAAATGAGAATACAATTGTATTGAGCAGTAACGCTAGCCAAAATGTCATTAAAAGGTGAAAGTGTTCCACGTCCCTTTGCTTGTAATGTTTGTGAATCATTCTGAGAGACATAACTGTGTAGAAGAGAATCAGGTTGTAGTTTAACTTCACTCTCCATTCCCGACTGAGGTCTAAATGCAAGATCTTTGTGTCCCTGTTAAAATTTGTGGAAATGACCCCAAATAAGTTGGAGGCCTTGTGCAGGACTTTGGTTAGGTTGCACAATCGTTTGCTAAACATGTTCACCGAAAGGGTCAATAAAGTCAAGTGAATTAACAATTACTTTTCATTTGAAGGATTTTGTACAAATTCATGGTTTCATGGTTTAAGGTTCCATTATCCTATAACGATAATATTGCTTCGTAAATTAAGTGCAATTATTAGGACCGGATAATTTAAATTATTTTTCGAGCTTGGCAACGGTATTTAAAAATGCATTAACACGGAGGTGACTCTGGAGGAGCTACTTTTCTCCAGGTTTGGTTTCGAAAATCGAAAATCGGTTCTGATCAACTGATAGAGCAACCGTTTTTCCATAAATGAGGGCAAACAGTAACTTTCTAGGCCTTCTGGTTCAAGCTCAACTTCGATTTGAAAAAGTATGATTTTTACCATGTAAAGTAAGTTAGGAAAAAATGACCTGAAGAATATGGTGGTATAAAATAAAAAGAGGATCAATTTTGCCAAAAGTGGCCTGATCAAGTGATTCAGCAACTAATCAAGAGCAGGCTAGTGCGAAAAAAATCGACGGGGTCACTCTGGTTGTGGCTAAACTTCGTTTTGAATGAGCGAAGTCGGGACGCGTGCATTCTTATGGCAGGAGGTCAAACTTGAATTGTCCGGCAACCGATTTCTGACATAGTGATAGGCTGTTGACCTCTGTGCCATTGACCCTTAATTAGATTTGAGATATCAAAATTGTTGACGGCTTTGACAAAAACAACTAAATTAATCAAACTTTTCATTACCAAAACCCAAAGGTTTAATTCAAGATCAAATTAAAAACCATATTGGATAAAGAATAACAAACTGATTTTAATGTAAGAACTATGGTTGTCCGAACAGTTGTAAATACGGTGAGTTTCTGTTAGCCGGTTTAGTTTACTGAGTCAATAAGAGTTTCTAATTTAATCAAAAAACAATAATTAATATTTATAAGACTTTCAAAAACCGTATAAGTCATAACAACTCCATTTAAAAACGAAAACCAAACAATCAGCAATTGATGAGGAAAGGGCTTCCACAAGTTGTTAATAAAATTAATTGGAAAACGCTATGGGAGTTAAACTGGATGTTGAGAGACAATTCTCTTGCTCGAAGTGCCCCAGATAAACTAGTTTTCCGAATTTTTCAGTCAGATATTGAATGTTCGCGTAAGGATCGAAATCGAACAAATCACAACAATTTTATAATACATAAATTATGAAGATTTTTATTACATCATTTCGGGTCTTCACATTATTTTTGTAAAAAGTTGTATAGATTTAAAATGGCAGTAAATAACAAAAATGGCTCCTTAATTAACTTTAAATGCGGATTTCATATCTTCGACTTTTTGTCCACTTTTGACTTTGTCCAACGCACGTTTCAACTTCTTTCCTGTGATTTCCATCGCTGGGCAAACGGAAGTCACAAAAGACTTGTCACAAAATGCAAAACCATGCTGAATATACAACGGATGGATGAAAATCACATTGGGTGGGTTTCTCTTTTTTCCTTTCCTGGCCATTTTTATCTCAATCCTGCGTAACTTGGTCTCAATCTTCGAAATCTTCCCAACAAATTGTTCCATTGGGGTTATTTCCCCGTCCTTCATGTTTAAAACGAGTTTTCTCTCAGAAAGAAGTAACTCTGCTCCATAAAACTTGAAAAACTGTTGGGCCAGTGTGAAAATGTTGAGAGCATGGGTTTCCTCATTCGGTTCGTGATACCGCGAGGAAAACTGTTGAGCAAAATCTGTATCCTCAGCGAATCCAATGTCAGCACTCTTAAAAATTAGTTTGGAATGCGGACGTTCAGTTATTTCGCGGGTAGGTGGAAGAATCTTCTTTTTGTGACAAAGGAATAAGATAACAAGCCAGTCCAATGCTGCAGGATCTGGAGCTCTGCAAACTGGGACGATTCCGGGTTTAGCAAGACGAATATCGTTAACTTTTGCCCAGTAGCGGATCACTGTGAGCATCGGCTTGACGCGGGGATCAAAGGAGCACATATACAAAAGGAGGCGACAAGCTTGGAGCTCCGGAAGAACTACGTTTGGTTGTTTTACGATACTAAACAAAAGTTCATACTTTCTACATTGGAAGCTGAGTAGTGACTCATCAGCAAAAAGTTCATGACAAATTTGCTTCGTCATTTTTCTAATGGCTAAAGTTTTGCAGTGATCCAACAGTAAATGGTTGATAAAACCTTTCTTCCCTTGTGAAAAATTGTTCGAATCTGAGTTGTTATCATGATCAGTTAAACTCTTTCCGTACATTCCTTGAAAATAAAATAAAAACCGTTTTTATATAGAAACATAAAAAACATTTAGTATTTCATATATCACCCTCACCTTTCACATCCAAAAAGAACACCAGCTCGTTAAGGGGTGATGGGTTTTTCAGTTTCAAAAACCAGTTACGAAACCAGATGAGTTTGCACGCTGGGAACTTCTTTGCGAGCAACGTTTGGAGTTCCTCCGTAAGCTGGAGGGCTGTTTCGTACTCTTTATCAGAGATTTCCATCATTTTGCAAATGGAATTATAGTCGTTGATTAAATGTTGAGCTGCTTCTGAATTTTGACCCCTGGAAACTGCGTGAACATCTTCAAAGGGAACGTCTTCAGCATTACTTGATTCCTGTGACGACATATGGTTGAAGGTGGATGCAATGAGGTCAGGAGGAGGGGGAGGGGTTGCTTCCTCATCATTTACATTTGCAGCTTCAAGTAATTCATCATGAAAAGGAGATGGGATCAGTTGTTGCCCTGGAATTCACAAAATTAATTTGAATTCACCAATTTACTTAAAAAACTATTACTTAACATGCAATATATATTAAATTTTGTTTACATTCTAGACGCAGACATTCTCCAGCCTTTTTGATTTGGAGGAGTTGGTTGTTCATCCGAATTTCTGGGCTGCCAAAACCGGAAAAGATCTCCGCAACCTTGTGCCTAAAAACGCAAATAATAAACAAATACTTAAAAACTAACAACAACGGAATGATGACACGATAATAGTTACAAAAGTTAATAATAAACTGACTTGCTCTCGAACTGGATGAATCCCAATTTGGGTCGACTTTCGAACCACACAAAGTCAGTGACCAGGTTTGAGCTCCCATTTGAAAAGAACTGAAGGAACTCAAGTGAAGCAATCGGGAATGTTGCAAAAACAACGAGCACGGAGTCCCTTTCTAGTTGAGCCCAACTGCAAATCTCTTTTCGAGCTTTGGTCTGATGATTACCCTCAAGCAAATGACTCAACCACTCTCTTCTTGTGTAAAAACAACCCAGGCACACTGAGCAGTGGTATTCATGAGCGGACATTTTCTTGTTAGTTAAAATTAAACAAAAAACTGACTCTAAAATCCCTAAAAAAAAGAATTTTTGGAGGAAGAGTATTGTGGAATGAAAATAAAATGTGCTCTAGTCGTGATGTGCTTGGTATTTGAGTGTGTTTTGCTTTATGGCCTTGTCGTCTCGCATGCATTCTGTGGGTGAGCAGCTGATTTCAATCATCATCATGGAAAAAAAGGCCGGCTCTCAGAATTGTTTTGATTGGAAGATATATTTACTTTATTTTTATATAAAAACAGGATAATTTTTTTAACCAACTGACAATTTGTATACTTAATTATAACAGTTGACGTCTGTCTGAGTCAGAGCTATCTTTTGTTTTCAGTGCCGGCTTTACGTTCTGAGTAAAAATCAGCTGCTCATTGTTTAGTTGTACCTCTTTATTACGATTCCCGAGGAAGAAATAGAATCATTCTGTTAGATTCAATATCATTATTTTTATTACTTTAAAAAATTTAAGGATGGAAAAACAATGCAATCAATGTTTGGTGTGTCTTAAAATTACTAACATTTCAGATAGCTATGAAAACCGACATTCATCTCATTTCGATCTCTACTCAAAATTGTGCAGTTTTGCAAAGAGTTATCTCAAAATTTCAAGTGGTAATTGTGGAAAAATTGAAGATGGGAATGGGTTGGTGACATTTTGTGAGGATTGTGAAACTGTGGTTGGCTCTATTTACCACTTGAACTTGGAACAACTTGTAGTTCAGCTCAGACTTTCTTGGAAACTGGGAGAACTGGCTGATTTGTTGGAGAAATTTGGAGGAGACGACTGGAGAAATCTGATGAGGAAGAAATGTCAAGAAAAAAGAAGAGAAATATTGCCTCAAGTTGTAATTGAGCGTGTGAAGACGTCACTACAAACTGTAACTCCTTCAACAATTACCAGATCAGAAGAGGAACCTTTCCGTAAGGTCATCAAACTGGAAATTACGACAAAAGACGATGAGCTCGACCCTTTTCCCAAAGTCGCAAAGTGCTTCATTTGTTTAATGAGAATTGGAAACTGGAACACTTTTACTCTCATGTTTTTAAATTTTGCTAAAGAGTATTTGCAAATTGCAATAACTTCTGATGACTTAAAGTCCGCAAATAAGTTTAATTATTGTGGGGAATGTAAGACTAGAGTCAAAACCATTTGTGGCTTTTACTTGGAAATGCTTGCTGTTCGGAAAAATCTCGCAGGGAAATTGGGAGAGTTAGAAAAGTTACTTGAGCATTGCCAGACTGAAGTCAAACTAGAGTTTCCTGTGACCTCGCAACAATTATATTTGAGAAAGGAACTGTACGCCAAATGTAAGCTCTCCACAATGAAAGTTGAAACCTTTTTTACGTCTGAGTCTGATGAGGAAGACTCTTCCTCGAAAGAGAAAGGTCTTTCAAAGATACAAATGATGTCTAAGACTGAGAAATGTTCTTCTCGGCGTAATCTTATTGTGATTCCACCCCACATCAAAGTTTTCCAAACCGAAGCTAATGAAATGCCGAGTTACGAGTTCACTTTTTGTGGAAAACAATTCAAAACGAAGAATCGTGTAAAATATCATGAACACTGCCAAAAAAGTAAAGAAGGGAAGCTCCTCTTGTGCGAGCAATGTGGTGATGGCTTCACGTCCCAAATTAGCTACGACGTTCACCGGAAGACTGAGCACACAAAAGAACTGAAACTGTTCAATTGTCCCAAGTGTTCCAAGGGCTTCAAAGGGTATGAGAAACTGAAGTTTCATTTGAAGAGAAAGCATGGCGATGACAAACCCTACTTGTGCTCTCAGTGCCCCAGACGTTTTGGTGATAGTGAAGCCCTGAGAAATCACGAGATGAAGCATGCCCCCGAAAAGCGATTTCTTTGCAAAGAATGTGAGAGGAGCTTTGATAACCCCAAAGCGCTCCGTACCCACATGGTGGGTCACGCTGGAGATGAGCCGTTTGTTTGCCAAGTTTGCAAAAAAGGCTTCAGATTCCCGTCTACTTTGAAAGTCCACATGGTTTCGCACACAGGTATTAAATCATTTACCCAGAACAACATAATTTACCTGAAATTTTATTGATTTTTTCTTTTTTTAAAGGTGCAAAGCCGTTCTCCTGCACTTATTGCCCCAAAACATTTGGACTCAAGCCTTATCTTGAGGTTCATCTGAGAACGCACACGGGTGAGCGTCCCTTCAAATGTGAACAATGTTCCAAAGCGTTTCGCCAGAAGTCTGGGCTCCAAACTCATCTCCGGATTCACACAGGTTTGCAATATCCCACTAGTTTTCATGGAAAAGCTCTACATCCGCAATTTATGAAAGAAATATTGGGCAATTAATATTTTAGGTGAGAAGCCATTCAGGTGCTCAGTTTGTGATGAACTGTTTACCTACAAATTCAGTCTGGAGCAACACATGAAAAAATTGCATTAAATTTTTATATCTAGGAGTGAAGAATATGAACAATAAACGACATTCTGAAAACTAGATAATTGAATAACTTAATTTTATTTGAATTGGGAATGATGTGATGGAAAAATGTAACAAAAAATTAAAAAGTTATTCAGTCTGAATCAGAAGATGTTGTTGAACATTGTCGAATGTGGCTGTTCCACTCGCGCTTTCGGTAAAACTGCTTCCCGCAAGTTGGACACTTGTGCCACTTTTCTAGTTGACTGGGCAGAGGGTGAAGACTCCGTTTGTGAGGGAGGATGCCGTCCCTACTTGAAAACATTTTAGAGCAAACTCGGCAAGGGAACTTGGTTTCTCCGCCAATCTGAACAACTTCAACTTCTGCAGGTATTGACTTTGGAGGCATTTTCTTTCGCTGAATGATGTGGGGATGAATGCGAGTCGAATGGTCTTGCAAGTATCGTTTGGCTCCAAAAACAAGGTCGCACTCAGGGCAGCAATGACGCTGAGAATTATGAATTTCAGCCACGTGCTGGCGGAGACCTTTTACATGTGAAAAACGAGCTTTGCATTTGAAGCACGTAAATTGTCCATTTAATGGAGAAACAAATCGTTTGGGAGGTTGGGCCGGAGTGTTTTTTTGCTCAGCCAGTTTTTTCTCGTGAAAGCGCACATGCTTGGCTCTCTTTTTGAGAGGAATATTCATCGCACAGATCTCACATTTCCATTTCTCCAGGGAACTTTCCTGCTTAAAGACACTTTTCTTTAACGCGTTCAGGTTCCTGACTGCCCGCTCTCTCTTTTTTGAAAGTTGTTTCACCTTCTTGGATTGCGGAATTTCTCCTTCACCTCTGGAATCACGAATCATCAGTATTTTTAACGTTAAATAATAATAAAAATTTTAACTTGATTATTTTCTACTCTTACTCCCAGTCTGAGCCAGAATCCCCGTCATTCTCCAACTCAGTTTCTATTTTCCAGTTGGTTTGGTGGTTTTCAGTCACATTTTTTACTTCCACGACAACTTCTTTTTTAACATCTCCTTTAATCATTAATATCTTGTATTTTTTGCAGTCTGACTGGGTCTTTGAATTTTCCTTTATTTCTGGAATGGTTTCATGTTCTTCCCCTTCAGGTAATTCAGGATCTTGCTCACTTTCATCACTTTCCATGTCAACTTGATCCTCTGGAATGCCGATCTCTTCGTCGAATGTAAAAACTATTCCTTTTTTCACTTCTTTTTCAGAATTATGGCTCATGTTTACTTGGAGATCGTTATCATCGATGGTCACATCAGGAAGGCATTTTCTTGCCTTAGCTTTACCTGTTCAACAATAAAAATGCAAAATTTTACTAATTGCGTTGCAAAATTGAAATTTGTTTTAGATTCCTTTAAAAATATTTCTTACATTTTGTAGTCAGCAAACTTCTCAGCTCGTAAATATGATAAGATTGACCTTTGACCCCGAGTTGATCTGCCAGGGACTCGATACTCAACATCAGCCTCATTTTGTTTGATTCCACACTTCTCGAGCTTTCCAGTAACCTTTCCAACTCCCCCAATTTGGAGGAGAGTCGGAGTTCAGCCGCAAGAAGCTCCAAGTACAGTTCACAAACGCTTCGAATCCCATTTTCACAAGTGTTACAAAAGCAATTCCTTACAAAACTTTTAGTAGCAGTTAACCCATCAGTTGAAATTTTGAAGTAATTGCTGGCAAACTTGAGGAATCTTTTGTACAACCCAGGTTTACTTTTGCGTTAGTTATTAAAAGCAGCAGTATTAAAATCAGAGATTCCATTAATTGAGATGAGACACACAAGGCAAACGTCATTCGCCATGATTTTAAAATTGTTTAATTAAATCGACCTCGAAATGTTTTACGAGGAGCAAAAAAAGTGTTGCTGTGAATGAACGACAACAAAAATCAGCTGCTGCTCCAAACTCCAACTCTCCTTTTCGCTTGTGTATAAAATGCAATGCACACAATTCTCTCACACACTTCAAGTCAGACTGGACAAAAGTCTCTTTTTCAATAGTAAATTTTAATAGTAAAAAATTAACTAAATAAATATGAAGGTAGACATTTGCATACTCTGCTTGAAAACTTTTGACACTTTTAGTACTCAACAATCAGAAAATTGTGGTATCTCTCTCCTCACAAAGTTTTTAAAGTTTGTTGAGAACTTTTTACAAATTTCCAACTCCGCAACGAAACAACTGTTCAACCCGGGTGAAAGTGGAAATGACGTGTTTTGTGAGAAATGTGAACTTGCAGTGGTTAATCCCATTTGTCAACTTTACTCACAACTTCTTAGCATCCAACTTCGTCTTTCGTGGGAACTGGAACAGTTAGCCAAGTTACTCAAAAATTCTCAAACTTCCGTTCCTGAAAATTTGGAATTGCTGGGTGGCCAATTAGGTGTTTCCACCAGTGTGTCTGATGTAACCAACTTTCGTCAGCTTTTGATGGAAACTTGTAAGTGTTCATTGTAAATTCTCATAAACTATTAAACATTCAACATTAAAATGTTAATGAAATGTTCCTTTAAATGTTTGCATTTTAAAATTTCAGGTGGACAGAAAGGTAGGAAGTATCTGCCTTTTGCCGTCGTTATCCGGGAAGAGTATCCAAGTTATCAGCCTCCAAGTGATGATAATGATGATGAAAAGATGGAGGAAGCAAGCAACTCTTCAGAACAGGAAAGAGACCAAGATAGTGACAGCAACGACTGGTGTCCTTCAACGTCTTCAAGTTATAATGCTCCAGAAGGTGACATCAAAGAAGAAACGATTGAGATGGAGAACACTATTTCTGACGAAATTGATTTGGAGTCAAAGTATGATGAAATACTGAAAACTGTAGAAGCAGCGTCTGATAAAGAGCAACATGTCAAGAACCACGAATTTGGTGGCCTTCGCTTCCACTGCTATTTTTGTTGGAAGTCGTTCCACAAGGCGACCAGGCTTGAAGTCCACCTGAAAGCAGTGCACGTAAACAAAAGGAGACCCACCAACTTTTCAGCTTTTCCGTGTGAATTAGTAAGTTGTAAAATTGGGTTCAATTCCTGCGTAGAACTCAACTCCCATTTAAAAAGCCACTCGGGAGAAATCAACATGTGTGATGTTTGTGGATTGGGATTTCTTGACTCTAATTTGCTACAACTCCATAAAATCAAGCACATCAAGCCAGTTAAAGTGGGTTCAGGGGAAAAGATGAGAAATCGGTTTGTTTGTCCCGAGCTTGGATGTGAATTTGGGTTCCTAACGGTTGCCCGACTCCAGGACCATTTCAACGCACAGCATGGAGTTTCCCTGAGACTGTTCAGGTGCTCCAAATGTTCTCACACCACCACATCTTCCAAAGCCCTTGGTTCCCACCAGTTCAGGATGCATTCTAAGGGGACAACTGTCACACGAGGAAACTTTCCATGTCCAACGTGCGCCAAAAATTTCCCAACTCGTCGCGGAATGATGCAACATCAGAAGGTCAATCATTCAGAGAAAAGGTACCGGTGTGAGGTCTGCAGTAAACTGTTTAGGAGAAAAGCCGGCCTTATTAAGCATCACTCTGCGCTTCATGATCCGACGCCCAATGTTTGTGCTCAGTGTGGAAAGACGTATGCGAGTCTCCCATATTTAAATGACCACATGGCAAGGTGTCACCCGGAAGTAGGACCGGAAGCAAAACTAATTTGTTCTTATTGCCCCGAGAGATTTCGAGTGAAATATCTGCTTGAAAAGCATCTTGTAAAGGTTCACCCGGATGCCCCAGAAAACTTGTCGTGTTCCACGTGTGGTTTAAAGATGGAAAACGGTAGGAAAGGTCACATGGAGGAGCATGAGTTGACTCACAAGTCGGTGGAGGAAAGAAGGTTGGGAGGAAACCTGCACATGTGTCATGTCTGCGGAAAAGAATTTCTCTCCAGGGATTCCTACAAAAGACATCTTGCAACGCATCAACAGACGAATGAAAAAGCATGAAGAATTAATATTTGTAGTGCGATTTCTTATTAATTTTTAAGTTTTTCGAAAACCACAAAATTTATTTAATTGTGTTGTTATTAAACCGTTACAATAAAGTGTTGCGAATGAAATAATGTATTAAATTAAAATATATCTTTTATAATTAAAAGTTGAAATAATTTTTGTCGGGGTTTTATGAAAAAGTAGTCTATATTGCAAATTAATAGAGTTAAAACACGAATTCAGTCTCAAGAAGGTTGCATTACTTCAGATCTTTGTGTAAAAAATGTTACAACTAGATGTACCGACAACCTACATTATTAAAACTACTGCAATAATATTTGCGGCATAATTTAAGTTTAAGATTCATAATAAGATCACTCTGTATCGCGTCGTCATCTGTCAAGTCAAGGCGGAGGATGAGTTCAAAGATGGGTTATCTGGGGTCACAATTTTGTGCTTTTTCTGAGTCTATAAAGGCTGTATTGGGCAAACTTTTCTACGTAGGATATAATATACCATGCTGAGAATATGACGCCGATGCGATATCTCAATTATCGAGAATTAGGCCGGCGTGCTTCCTCTCGAAAACGAACCTACAGCTCGGCACCTACACAAAACTTTAGGTTCTGACGTAAACAATTGTTATCTTTTTCAATAATCCGAAAGAATTTTTTTATTAGCGGAAGAATTTGGTGTCTTAGAGTGCCTCCAAATGATTATCACGTCTTATGAGGAGACCCATTTTGGTAAATTAAAAAATATAACACACTTTAGCTTTTAGCTGTCACCGCTGATTATCTTCAATCAAGAGTCCAGCAAGCCAACCGCAAAGTCGAGACTACAGATAAGTAAGCAACCGCTGTGTTTTTGTCTGTATATATGTCCATGTGCCTATTTTTTAAGGATAAATTTACATGTAACAGCTCAATATATCCACTCTTAACTCTCAGGCTTTGCAAAATATCACATTCGTCCTTTTACTTTGAGATAAGCGAATTCCTCTATTTTATGCCCCCATTCCATTATCTTTCCTGAAATTTTTGTCTCTTCCGAGAAGCTTTTAGGTTCCAATCATAATAAAAATCTTCGCATAATATATTTATTTGTGTCTTATTTTTCTTGCCAGATACTGTCATACGTTAGCTTTTACGTTGCAAAGTAGGCGATCTAAACCTGTTCGACTCTTCTAAACGTGATATTTATATGAGCAGTCCAGAACGAAGCTCAGTACCAAACTAAACTTTCTTTGTGGCTGACTAATTTTTGATATTATTCTATTGACAAAAATGCTGGGTGAAAAGAGTCTGGAGCGTTTGATGCGAATGCATATTAAGCAACAGGAGACATATGGAACTTGTTCATTCAAATTTCTAAAAACTAGGGATTGGTTGGTTGAAACGGAAAAGAGTAAATTACGATTTGAGAAGCTAAAATTTTGCATCTATACCTCCTTTCTGATTGGCATGTGGGGTCAGCTAATATTTGCAGACAAGGATCAAGTGGAAATGTTGATTCAAATAGAAAGCTTTTTCTTCGCGATGTCACTCACCCTCATGTTTCTAGGGAAGTGGTCGGCCTTTCGAAGCACAGCTGGAATTGTGGAACTCTACAACCTTTTTGTAACCTATGAAGAACGATGCTTGGAAGGTATGTAATCATTCTATTTTCTTCATTTTACTATGTTTAAAACTCAATTAAATTATCCGGTGCAGGCCGCTATGGACCAAATAACGGATTGATTACAACACCAGAGAAACGAATTATTCAGTTCTACTTCGTGTTTGCCATGTACTCCTCCCCATTTGTTGCAACAGGGTTCGTCCTACAAAAACTTGTAGTTCCCTGCAACATCTGCACAGTTGGATATTTTTTGTTACCAGAATGCCAAAGCGGAAATGAGCACGCGAACTGGAGCTACACATCAACCCTTTCTCTCACCATTTCTTGTGCAATTTTATATTGGGTATTTGTGGACACGTTTGGAATGTTTGTGACACAGTTGTCAGATATTTCCTTTGTTCAATCATTTTCCATTTTTGCGTACACAAGGAATTTCCAAAAATGTTTGCAAGTTAACTTAACATCCCACAGACATTCGTTTTATGAGCTAATGCCAATGTATCGACAGCTTCAAATTTTGACCAGATATTTTAATATGCTACAACAAAACGCAATGATTTTTTGGGTGCTTATCCTCATTCCGATGGCTGTTGTTCTTGGCTCATTCACTTTGATCACAATTGGAGCTGAAATATCTCCGGTTGAATTCCTTCTCTTCTTTTGTGCGACAACGGATGGGCTGGTTGTGATAATTGTAGTTTTTAGCGTGCTAGCGAAAGTCAACAGTGGGGCAGAGGATGCAGTTGGATTTATCAGGGGAAAGGTTGTCCCTGGAATACCAGATCGGAGAACAAGGAAATGGGTACGTTCTTACTTACCCTCTCTTCGATTGCTTCAGGTTTGTATTGGCTCGGTTAACTTTGTGGATAAACTAACACCATTTACTCTGCTCGACTTTTGTGTGTCCCAAATTGTCAATCTGTTGTTAATGAAATAATGCACCACCAGTGATATTAGTAATTCGAATTACAGTACGATAAAATTAAAAATTACATCATTTGAATTCGTAATTTCAGCCTCCTCGTTTTCCGAAATGTAATTTGTAATTGTAATTTTGGAAGTCGCTTTTAGAAATGTAATTTGTAATAAAATTACATTTTCAACACACTTCATTATAATTACTGAAAACTAGCAAAAACAATTCACCAAACTTCCAAAAACAGTTAAAAAGTATCAAATTGACCCAGTAAACATTCACAACTAAAAGCAAAAATTACATATTAAAATGACAAATTACAAGAAATGTAATTTGTAATTTTTGATTGTAATTTTTATACGTAATTTGTAATTGTAATTTTGGCAGCTGAAATTCTTAAAATGTAATTTGTAATTTTGTAATTCAGCAAGGATTTTGGAAAAATAATTTTGTAATTTGTAATTTGAACTCCAAAAATGTAATTTTAACAACTCTGTGCACTACCACATTTTATTTAACAAATTAAAATTTAATATTTTTTTTAGAATTTATGCTCAAATATTCATTCTTATAAATTATTAGTTTGCTAAATACAAATTCCGTACCAAGAAACACATACATTAAATCAGATTTTAAAAAACACTTCAATAAAGTGTTGCACAACTCAATACTTGCTATTCACTTCCGTTTTTGAGATAACCTTGCAGCTTTCTGGCAGTTTCCAACGTGCCGATCCAAGTGATACTGTCTCGAAAAGCTGCGTCCACAATCCGCACATAAAAACTCTCCAGCGTTCTGATGAAATTTGAAATCCGGGTCACATTTTGACAAGTGCCACTTCAAGGATCCTCGTTTGTTAAAAAGCCTCTCACATTTCGGACACTTGTGCTTATCTCCGATGGTGGCAGAATGAAAATTAACTTTATGCGTTTCAAGATCCTTCTTTTTTATGAACCCCTTACGGCAAATTGTGCATTTGTGTCGCCTCTCCGCATGTGAGTTTCTGATGTGACGAGTCAGTTTGAAAATTGTCGGAAACTTTTTGCTGCAATTGGGACAACAATGATTCCATTCCTTAGCGTCTTTGTGGAGTTCATTGACATGATCCACGAGAAACTTTTGGCCATCCAGAGTTTCTCCGCAAATTGTGCAATCTGTCTTGCTGTGGAATTCGCGACGGTGGTAGCTGAGCAGTCCTAAGTTTTTGCAGATAACTCCACACTTTGTGCACTTTAGAGGTCCGTTGTCCTTTGGAAGTATGTTGTCATGTTTTAATCGAACGTGCTGCGCTAGAGTGGAGGAGGAAGTGGCAACGTGCTCACATTTCGAGCACTTTGCATTCTTCAAGCGAACCCCGTGCTGAATGTTGTAGTGACGTTGTAGACCTGTAATGTGGTCAAATTCCAGGTTGCAGTTTGCTACCGGACATATTCGTCGTTTGGAGTGAATTCTGCAGTTTGGGGTTTTCACAGATTCAATGTGAATGAGTTGATGCAGCTCCAAAAGATTTTCGTCAATGAAGCCCCATTCACAAGTTTTGCAAGTTAGAATTGAGTCAGAATGGCTTTCCAAATGGGAGTTTAGCTCCAAGTTTGTGTCAAAAACTTGATCACATTCTTCAATTTCACAAGAAAATGCTCCTTTGATCCGTTTTGGGTGGATTCTTTGCATGTGAGCCTTGAGAGAAAGCGGCATTACGAAGGACATCCAGCAAAAACAACAGCGAATGTCTTGCTTTTTCTTTGAAGTCAGTTTGCTCTCGTGAAAGCGCACGTGTTTTGCCCTCCTATCAATTGGCGTTATCTTCCCACAAAGGTCACATTTCCATCTTCCAACTGATCGTAGGCTTGCCTCATCATCCTGCTCATTCACAACTATTTTCTTTCTTCGTTTTCGAACGGACACCTTACATAATTTTTGTTTTACACTCTGTTTCCTTTTCTTGGCTTTCGGTTGAGGTTTGACTTTTTCAATTCTGGTTGCAAATAATTCAAAATTCAAAATGATGTTATTGTTACAGAAATCCTTTAAATCTAACAAAATAAACTCACCCCCAATCTGGATCAGAATCCTCAGCATTCCCAAATTCTACTTCATGTTCAGACTCAGTTTCAACTGTATTTGTCACATCCTTTTCAGTCTCATCATTGTCTTCCTCGAGAACTTCCTCTTTGATAATTATTTTATACTTTTTTCCTATTGTTTGGCTACAACTGGAGTTTTCTGTTGAAGAATGTTCCTTAAGTTCATCCGTGTCAAGAGATTCGGGATCATGCTCCAAAATAGCTTCACCAGCAGCGTGATCATCATCATCATTTTCATAGTGATTTTGACTACTGTTATTACTTTTGCGCGTGTTTAACAATGAGTCGTTACGATTGATGATGACTTCTGGCAAGTATTTCTTTTGCTGGTTTTTACCTGACAATCAGTAATAAAATGCTATGAAATTCGCCAACATTTTAACTAACAATAGAAAAATAATAATTTTTATTTCAATTTCAATATAATCTTACATTTTGTAGCCAGCAAGCTTCGGAGTTCGTAAATATGGGAAACTTGACCCTTGACCCCAAGTTGACCAACCAGCGACTCGATACTCAACATAAGTCTCAACTTGTTTGACTCCACACTTCTCGAGCTTTCCAGTAGCCTTTCCAACTCCCCCAATTTAAAAGAAAGACGTAGTTCAACAGCAAGAAACTCCAAGTAAATTTCACAAATGTTTCGAATTCCATTTTCACAAGTGTCACAAAAAGAATTTTTTGCAGTATTTGCGTTTGTACTCAAGGCAACAGTTGAAATGGTAAAGTAGTTATTTACAAACTTGAGAAAACATTTGTACAAACTACTTTGACTTTGACCCCCATCAATAGTATCAATATCAACCCATGCTTGACTTCTTGTTAGTGAGTTCAGACACACTAAACAAATGTCACAGGCCATCATTTAATTTATTGTTTAACTCGAGTGTAACGAAAAAATATTAATTTCGAAGGAATCAAAATATTGATGTGAGTCGGTGAAATGAATGCAGAGAAGTGAGAAAGGGAAACAAAAATCAGCTGCTGGGTTTTTCTTGCTTGCAAGTCTCCTTTTTGGTACGCAACGCAATGGAAAAGTACGTACACATCTCTCGCATTCTCGCAAGAAGCAAACATAAAATAATTGACAATTGAATTTTTACTTTTCTTCAATGTTTAAAGCAATCAATTGCATTCTACTAGTAATAATGATTGTATACATGTTTTCAATGATAATGTATGCTAATCAAGTAATCTATGTAATTTCAAATTGAATATGTGGAAAAAAAGTTTATTTTAAATTAAAAATTTTACTATGAATTTAAAAAAGTTCGAAAATGCTTGCAACATATTTTTGGAGAGTGTATCATACATGAGTATAAAATATTTGATGTGACTTCACCCTTACTCAGCCACCCCGTTAAATAAAGTCTGGTTTCCTCCAATATCTTCCACCGCTTTAGTATTCTCAGCAAAACGAGAGTGGAGAGTTACTGAAGACGTGGCTTACTATGAGCTTCCCAACAATAAAACCGCTTCTCACACTTTGGACATTTTTCTAGTAGGCTGGGTTGGGGATGAGCTTGAAAACTATGCTCCGTTAAATGGTTTGCAGATTTGAACGTTTTCTGGCACTTGGTGCAACAATACTTGTCGTTCTTGTGAACAGAGTTAATGTGGTGCTCGAGGGGGAGTTTCCCCCTGATATAAATATTACATTCAGGACACCGATATCGATAATGCATTCCATCGTGAACCCTACGTTTGTGCGAGAGCATGTAGCTCCGGGTTGAAAATTGTTTGGGGCAAGCTGGACACGGGAATTTTGTTTCTCCTCCAATTTTAACCCCTTTGGCACGTAAATGCTTTGACCTTTTCAACTGCTGAAAGATATGGGGATGAATGCGTGGCAGGTGATGGTGTAAGTATCGTTTAGCTGGAAAAACTAGTTCGCACTCTGGGCAATCATGATGTTGTGGATTGTGAATAGCAGTCATGTGCTTTTGGAGGTTGCTGTTGTTTGCAAAGCTAACATGGCATTCCGAGCATGATATTCGCTTGGAAGTTGATCTAGGTTCTTTTGAGCACTCTGCGAAGACCGTTTTCTTTGCTTCTACGTCACGTTTTAATTTTTCGGCTGCACTTGCTTCATTTAAGACTTTATGTGCAGACTTGGATTTCTTCACAGATCGCATTCCTTCATCTCTGCATTAAACCAACATTTATTTATGAATGATTACACAAAAAGTATTTATAAACGAGAACACTATCTTGTTTATGTTCATAAATACCTCCAATCCGGGTCAGAATCATTGTCAGGTTCGGAGTCTACTTTAAATAACTTTGTAACCTCGTTGTCAGTCTCTTGATTTTCTTCCTCGAAAACTTCATTTTTAATAATTATTTTGTACACTTCCCTTTTCGTCTGATTACCAACACAGTTTTTTTCTGTGGGAAACTCCTTCCCTTCCAGCTTATCATGTTCAACGTCAGCCTCCCTTGGAGTGCCAATCTCTTCATCTAATGCGACTATTTCTTGTTTTACAACTTCTTCATGAGAGGTGGAACCCAAGTCAACATCATTGAGATCATCATAGTCATTATCTTCATAACTAAATTCATTACAACGCATGTTAATCTGGAGGTCAAATCTATTGATGGTCACATCTGGAAGATAATCTTCTTGGTTGGCTTTGCCTATTAAAATTAACAAGTTTATTTAATATTTCCCATTTTAACAAAAACGAAATGATTAAAAGTTATATTTTCAGTCTTACATTTTGAATTCAACAAACTTCTCAACTCAGAAACCTGAGAAGATTGACCCTTCACTCCGAGTTGATCAGCTAACGACGCAATGCTCAACATAAATCTCATCCTGTTAGATTCCACACTTCGTGAACTTTCCAGAAGTCTTTTTAACTCCCCCAATTTAGAGGAGAGTCGGAGTTCAACGGCAAGAAGCTCTAGATAGAGTTCACAAACGCTTCGAATCCCATTTCCGCAAGTGGTACAAAAGCAGTTTCGTGCAACACTTGCGTTAGCAATCAACCCATCAGTTGATATTTTGAAGTAGTTGCTGACAAACTTGAGAAACCTCTTGTTCAACCCAGGTTTACTTTTGTTTTCATCAGTTGTATGAAAATCAAAAGGTGGATTGATCCCCTTGATTGAGATGAGACACACTAGGCAAATGTCAGTTGCCATGATTAAAATTATTGAACTACTAAATTTCAATCTAAACAATATCTACGGAAGAAAAAAAAATGTTGTTTGAGCCGGCGTATTGGAAGTGAGAAAGGGAAACAAAAATCAGCTGGTGGGCTACTTTTGCAGGGTTGCTCATCTTTTTGTTCATATAAATACACACACTTCTCACTCACGCACACTCAAAAGCTTCTCGTTGTCAGCTTTTTATTTTTTAAATTTTTCTCAAGCAATTAAATTATACACAACTTATCCGTAACCATGACGATTTGTTTAATTTGTTTGAAATCGTTCAACAGTGACAGTTCTCTCCAAACTGAAAAATGTAGTCTCCCTCTTCTCACAAAGTTTTTTAAGTTTGTAGAGAACTTTTTACACATTTCCACCTCTGCAACGAAACAAATTTTCAACACTGATGAAAGTGGAAGGGACGTATTTTGTGAGAAGTGTGAACTTGCAATTGTTAATCCCATTTGTCACCTGTATTTGCAGCTGCTCAGTACCCAACTTCGACTTTCTTGGGAGTTGGACCAGTTATCCAAGCTACTGGAAACTTCTCGAACCAATTTTCCTGAAAACTTGGAACTGCTTAACAATTCATTGATTAGTCAATTGCGCGTTTCCGATGTAACTGACTTCAGGCAGCATTTGATTACAAGCTGTAAGTTTTCGGTATTTACTGTTTTTAAAACTAGTTTCAAATTGTAGCAAAACATAATCAAAATAAATTTAAAAACTGCAGGTAGACTGGAAGGTAGAAAGTATTTACCGTTGGCTATCCTTACCCGTAACGAGAACTCAACCTCAAGCAATCAACTTATAAATGATGATGATGGTAAAGTGGAGGTTGAAAGTGACCTTTTTAATCAAGAAATAGACCAGGATTGTGAAAGCGACTGGTGTCCCTCAACCTCCAGTTATGATACTCAACAGCAACCCGAAAACTGTGATCTGGAAAAGTGTAATGACACTCTCACAATTTTTGAGGATGACATGAAGAAAGAAGTCCTGGAAAACGATCTCATCAACATCAACAACGCCCCTAATAAAACTAGTGAATCAACATCAACGCAGAAATTCGACCAACACAAACGAACTGAGGTTCTTGAGTCAGAGCCACAACCAACGAAATGGAGTTGTGTGGATTGCGAGATTGAATTTACAACCAAAGGTCGACTGGAAGGGCACCGCAGTCGCTGTCATAGAGAAACGTCGTGCCAGTTTTGTGAAGAATCGTTTCCTGGACTAATTGCACTTCGGAATCATATTAAAAAGTTTCACAGCCAGGAGAAAACCAATATTAAGGGGGAAAAGATTCCGTGTCCAACTTGTAAGAAGCTGTTTTCTACTCGTCAGTCCTTACTCCAGCACAAAAATATCAGTCACGGAGACAAACGACATACGTGTCCAGTCTGCAGTAAAACTTTCAAGTGTAAATACAAAATGAGGCAACACCACTCTGCGCTTCATGACCCGAAACCAAATATTTGTGCTCAGTGTGGAAAGACATATGCGAGTCTCAAATATTTAAATGAGCACATGGCAAGAAGTCACCCGGAAGTTGGACCGGAAGCAAAAGTAATTTGTTCTTATTGCCCCAAACGATTTCGGGTCAAGTACCTCCTTGAAAAGCATCTTGTAAAGGTTCACCCGGATGCTAGAGAAAACTTGTCATGTTCTACTTGTGGTCTCAAGATGGAAAGCAGTAGGAGAATTCATATGGAAACCCATGAATTGACCCACAAGTCGGTGGAGGAAAGGAGGTTGGGTGGTAATCTGCACATGTGCCATGTCTGTGGAAAAGAATTTCTCTCCATGGATTCTTACAATAGGCATCTTGTAACACATCAGCAGATTGAACATAAAAAGTGTTAGTAGCATTGGATTAATAAATGAATATCAACAAAACGTCATCAATTATTATATAAAACATTAAATATAGTGACGGTACTATAATTTGGAGAAATTACGGCCATTTTGCTTTACATTTAGTTTGTTCCATAACCAATTATCTAAACGTATCTCGAGATATGTTGACAATTTTGTTTTCGATGGCTAAACGCAGAATAAATCTTTGATGCACCGGTCACAAATTGCGTAAAATAATTGTCTAAAGGTACATTACTACTTTTCGAAATTTCCGGTTTATTTACCTTAATTGCACCAACATTTATCGAGGTCCTACTTGTTGCAATGCTTTAACACTAAGATAACATTAATGATTATCTAGCATTTTAATATGTTAGAACAAATTGTATTACACATTATGTCTATTCATCAAGATTTTACCTTGGTGGGTAGGTAACTTCTAAAACAAACTTCTAAAACAAAAACTTCTAAACAGACACTTTGAAAGCATTAAAATCGAATCATGCGTGGCTTGCATTTGTATTTACGTAATATTACGTAATGCATTTACATCTACTCATATTTTTCATCTCGCTAATTTTCTGTGGGCATGGCAGACCACAAAACTGAGACCAACTTGGCAAGTGTAACAAATTAGAAGTTACCTAGATTCGATTTTTAACTATTGCATTAAACGGGTCACATATTGCAAAATGGAGTGTTACATCAAGTAAGGAACAAATTTGTACATTAATAATGAAAATACGCCTAAGTGATTGTACAAATATAGTTAGTCACAGAAAATAGACAATTTCAAGCATTAGTTACATTTTGAAAATCGATTTTTTTCCTTATAATTATACATATTAATAATATGATAGTATGTATCCCAAGACAGGACGCAAAGGGGAAACCACTCTTCGTGATCCTAAATTTCTGTATTAAATTACTAATAATTATATTCTTAAACTTTAACCTAAAAATCAACCAACAAAATGGCATCAACGGTCCTTAGCAAAAGCAGAGTAAAATATTCAACAAGAAAGTTTCCACCGATATTATAAAAAGGACCATACGGTATCCTTATGGGTACTTGGGACGCTGCAATTTTCAAATCTATGGCCCTAGCTTTTGTTTTAATTTGTAAGTAGTTTCTTTTTGCCACCTGATAATGCTTCCTTACCATTTCTTCTTGGTTGTCACAAGTCTTTGCTGCATCTGGCAACAATAAAAATTGCCCAAGAAGTAAGATAATGGCAGCTACATGCATCAAATAGTGAAATAAAGTGGGAACGTGCCCGGTTCCTTTCACAACAATCCAGATGGAGAGAACTGTTTGCCAAAAGCAAAGAAAAAGTCCCACATAGATCGCAAAAAACAGAAGCTTACCAATTTTTTTCAATACTATTCATCCATGGGAGCAAAATCGGTAAAACTGTGGAAATGTTACGTCGTGGTCGCCATGGATAGTTGTCAATTTTATGAAAATATCTACTATAACAACAAAGCAAGAAAACGCAAAAGATACTGTCCTACCCATTTCCAAGCAAACAGGAAGTAACAAAACCGCTCTAATGGAATATCCTAGAATAATTTCTTTCACGGAACGGTTCACAGGCTCAGAAAGGATCTCTTCCAAAATATAATAGGAGAAGTCGTAATTGCACCAAATAGCCAAGAAAAGTATAGGCAATGGGACTAGTATCATGTAATACATAAAGATGCGTAAAAATAGGTCGCATCTTCCATTTAAATTTTCAGCACGATTGCGTTTCTGAATATCTGAAAGTAGATCTGGTATAAAATTACAAAATAAATACTCATCATTGATCTTGATTTTTATGTACCATGCTTACCAGCTTCAGCATTTTGGCTGAGTTGAAGTAAATCATTGAACCCGGAAACAAACTCCTCAGCTTCCATCATGGCCACTAAAAGTAGCCAAACAATGGACAGAAGCAGGATGGCAGTGACCGTAAGCATGATGCAATCAAGAAATGTCAAGTGTTCGACGGTTTGAACAAACCCATACCAAACGAGGGCGAAGATTTGTCCTCCTCCAAAAGCACATATGGATAGAACGTTGAAGTACCAAAGGATACAAATCCATTCCGGTTTATTTATGACAATCTTTGAGTAGTCATCGTTCCATTTTACGGGGAACGGAAGTAGGTAGAAAAAACCAAATTTGTGGAGTTGAAATGTTAAAATTTGAGAATCCGTTAAAGTCATTTTTATTGTGATGTGAGTACTTGATTCCAGGGCTTACAAGCTGAGTTTGAAGTCTTATCCACATCATTCAGGTGTAATTTCGGTTTGGTAAAAACAGGAAGTCTCAGCCGTAATGTCAATAAATAGCCCTTCCTGAATTGCATGAACATTTAATTTGGTATAATTTGCCATTCCAAATTATACGTTAAAAGTTTAAGGCAATTTACGTACAAGGAAGTATGCAAAAATTGTTGTTACAAATGCGGAAGTTTGGAAAAGTTAAATGGAACAGTTTTTGGTATTACAGAAAATTGATATATCCCTTCCCCAACAACAACAACAAAAAGGGGTGCCAAAACTTTGTAGAGTGGAACTGTAGTAAAAAATTAATAGTAGAAATCAGAAATGAATACAGATTACGAATAATTCAGTTTTTCCGTGAACACTTACAAAATAAGTCATAGGAACTTATTGACGCCTATTGATTAAGGTTGTCTTGGATTCCACGAGTTATTATTTTTCGAAGTAGCGAGCTAAGCGATTCACTTAAGCTACGTCTTTCAGACCTGTTTTTTTTGTAGGACACACCTTTGAGAAAATCTTAAAGTTCCAACTGCCTTTATTCACTGACAAGCTTCAACTAGTTAAATCTAATTTACATGTTTTAAGATTCAGTTAACAGTACGCGAAATTCGTGGAACATGCTTCTCTTCCAAATGAAGTATTATAACCTGTAATATATTGATCTGTGTGAACCATGCTTCCGTGAACAGTGTTGTTGGTGCGGGGTAGGTTGTAACTCAATTGTAAACATTCCAAAATAAAGTAGGATGATTATATTTTAATTTTACAAAAACCTACGTACATATATACTCTTAAGCTGCATGTATGGTACATGGTATTCGCTTTAAATTGTGTACATTTGAAATTTCTGACACCACTAATTTTTAACCAGCCATTTTTAGTAACTGGAATATTTTCTAGGAGCCCGGTGTAAAATATTACGAAGGTATGATAGGGTGAATGGAATAAAGCTCATAAATATCTCTTTAAAAATGACTGATGACCATTTGCACTTTTTTTGATAATTTTTGAACATTAAAATTATGGTAAAGCTCTATGAACATGTTTGCATGCCCTACTTTATATTTATTTCTGTAATACTATATTCTGCAGCTATGTATATGTAATCTGCTGTTACCTTTATTTCTACAAATAAAATACTAATTCTTCGATCTGCAAATGTTTTCGCTAGTATTTCACTCTGCAAGATGTTTTCTACTCAAGTTCACCAAGTCACCAAACTAACCAAACTATACACACTTGGACAAAATAAAATAAACTTCTGGTTGTGTCATGTTTGAATGTCTCTGAGGCTTTGTTAAAGGAAGTTCATACTACCAAAACATGTTAACAAAGTAGAGTAAAGTCTGGCGCATCTGCCCATGCAAAAAAAATTGTAAATTTCTGTGGTCGTTTTGAGGGGACGCTCCCGTTTCTAAAAATTTAATGGAACACGCTGGACAAAAATAAATAAACTTTTTTCAAAATGGTAGGTACAGTAGCTTAAACGTAAAGGTTTGTATTATTTTAACCCTGAAAAGTTTCGTGATAGAGTTACCAATCTGAGCGTTTTCTTGATGCTACAACTCAGATATGGTGTTTTTTGACAAATTGTGTTTTGATTATGATTCTCTATAATCATCTGTGCCATATAAGTTCAAAAACTCTGGAATTTCATTACTAAGCACGATTTGAAGCTGTTGCATACATGGCTTGTATGCATCCTCATCACTGTCTTCCTACTCTTCACAATTCCAAAAGTAGCCATACTAAGTTGTTGAAAAACCGTTATATAACACTTTCCCGGCTAATACTGCATTAAAATAATACAAACCTTTACGTTTAGCTACTGTACTTACCATTTTGAAAAAAGTTTATTTATTTTTGTCCAGCGTGTTCCATTAAATTTTTAGAAACGGGAGCGTCCCCTCAAAACGACCACAGAAATTTACAATTTTTTTTGCATGGGCAGATGCGCCAGACTTTACTCTACTTTGTTAACATGTTTTGGTAGTATGAACTTTCTTTAACAAAGCCTCAGAGACATTCAAACATGACACAACCAGAAGTTTATTTTATTTTGTCCAAGTGTGTACATTGTTTGCTCAACATGAAGCCTGTAATATTTTTCAGGTAATCAAATAGGTGCCGTGGCTTTCGCAAAAAACTTTAGGCTTGAGAATAAACATAATTATTAACAGTATATTGTATTACCCTTTTCCGAGGGTATTTTATGAGGTGGACAATGCAGCGGTGGTAAAGGTTGGCTTAATGTATGATGAAAATAAACCTAACCGAGGTAAAGGATGAATCATAAGTATTGGAACTGGCTTTCAAACTTAAATTACTCGGTCAGCTGTTGTGCTAATTTTAATAGAGTTGGTACGTTAGAAGGCCATCTTTTTGTGATATACATATGCAATTTTGGAGTTTCTAAAATGTTAGATTCAC
>JAQGAP010000669.1:0-29291 GCA_034697805.1 Orchesella bifasciata
CAATTGTACTTCATTTCATGTTGCTCTTCTCTTCAAGCACTTCCGAGAAGTTTATGATATGATCTTTATTCTATGAATTTTTCTCGATTCTGCGGTTCGAAATAAACAAAGGAAATGTTGAATGTGAAGCCAAGAGAAAGGCTGCCTTTTTTCTGTAACAAAAATTCATTACATGGTCGGAATCGGATTTAGAGTTTGATTTTGATTTTGGTGAGATATCTTGAGTATGATGAATTGAATTGCATTCACGAAAGGAAATTCCACAATTCACCATGAATTCTTTATGTATGCTTTCACAATATCTGCAAATTATTGCAATCTATCCACGATGCAATTAAATTGATCATGACTTTACAAACAACAAGTACCGAAACGAAGTATAACAATTTCGTTACATACGATACGATATAGAACCAAAAAGCAACCAAAACCAAATTTTCACAAATTATTAACGATAATGATAAATTAACTAGTACAATGCGAAATTGCAAAAAAATGCAAAACTAAATCACTGCTGCGTGGGTATAAGAGATTTAAGCACGTGATCTAGAAAGGGCGTAATCGCACATTTTTATTGAATTTTAGTAGAAACGGGCTACCCACTACCACGCTGTCCTTACGGTATTTCGTTAAAATATTCATGTTAGTATATATACCACACTCTTTATCAATAAAAAAATTAATGCTGACTTCATTTTTAGTGGACAAATTACAAACAAGTTGGTTACTAAATTTTTCAAATTTTTATGGTTTTCAAATATCCAGTTTATTTTTTTACAATTAATGCATGATATTTTGATAAAAGTTTAAATAAAACCAGTTTAAAATGACCAAGGATGAACCCTTCTTCACCGTGAAGGGTTCATTTTTGCAACTTTCAATGTCATTCAAGCTCCAGGGAAAATAGGTGCATCCAAATCTCAGAATCCTATACAGAATGCAGATACGAATATCGCATGCGTGCACTATGCACAACTCGTTTTATACCACAGCAGACAGACCGGTCGGTTTGCAGGTTGTTGATATATGGAACAGAATATGATCATCTTGTTTCGTGTGTTGTCAATCGGAGAAAAGAGTGCTATGCTTATGCTTAGTAGAATAGTCTAAACACTAATTGTAAGTGTAAGAGTTTTCTTCGTTCGGATTGATTAAATTAAAGTATTTTTCAAATGACAAGTACGAAGCTGAAAGTGGGTGGAAGAAACTGATTGTTACTTACAAGATTGCAAGTTGGACTTTTAATCCAGTGAGCCAAGGTTATAAAGATTTTTTTCTTCATTTTTACTTATTCAACATCGGTGGTTAGTAAATGTACAATGTATTTATTTACGATTATTTAAGGTGTAAGGAACTCATCCATTATCTATCAAGCTCAAGTTCACCGTCCATGCTGAATTGAAGATTAAAACAATGGACACCATGGATAGCAAAGCGTTAGGTCGCTACATTCTTCAATTAGACACTCCTGTACTCAACTTGGATTGCTCGGAGGCATTTAATGGGCTTTCTGATGAAGAGAAATCGTACGCTTACTATTTGAGTCAAGCTAGTTGGATCGGTGGCTTAATTGTTACCATTCAGGTAAGTATACACAAGCTACGTAATGTGAATTATCCATAAATTCAGATATTGAAGTCTATTTCAAGGTTTGCTAACATGATATTTTGGACTTTTGAAGACTTCACCCGAATCGCCTGCAATATTCTGTCTGCTTCATGATCTCTTTAAATCCAACGGCGTGGATGGGTTGAAAACCTTGGCAGTTGGGGACTGTTATTTTTCCGAAGATGAATGGAGGGCTCTTCTGATTTACACAAGCGGCGTGTTTGAGAACGCTGGAAATTATAAATGTAACTTAAAAAACGACGGAAATGAAGCAAAAAAACATGCTCTTGACATTGACTCGTGTCATTTTTTTTTTGATAATATAGCTTACGGTGACACCAAGATAATTCCTGGTCTTCCGCTTGATAAACTGGAGTTGCTGGTCAAGAAAGCCAAGTTTTTGGGACATGGAATGGGGGATGACAGTGCCTTAAAGAAATGGAATGATATAAAAGACAAAGTTTATTCATTATCGGCGAGAGAAAAACAACTGGGCTTGGGAGAGATGGTAATTCTTATTAGTAGAGTATAAGGCACGTGACTAGCAATCTTGTGTTTAAATGTGATGTTCTTAATATACAGGGCATTACAACTTACTTTTCCTCCAACTGTACCCAACGGGATTCCAGACGTATCAATTCGTTTATGAAAAAACAAGGTTTGGAAGGTTACATCACCCGGTGTTTTAAAACAGTAAAGGACGACAAAGTTAGCTATGAGGTGAGAAGAATTAAAAAGTTTTCGATTTCGAACAACGTGTTTATATCTCTATCCATTGAGTTGTCTTCATTTGATTTTTGCTGTATAAAACTTAAAACAATTGTGGTATGTATCAACTTAACTGTAGATACGAAGTGCCTCTGCTGAACCTAATGCTGAGGAGCCTGAATCTCACGTTTTTGAAGACTGTGATATCCGATTGACGAAAGGTGATTACGCTCCGTTGATGAAGAAAATGTGCGAGTACCTTGAAAAGGCGAAGGTGTGATAGAACTGTTTCTTTCATAAATATTATTTTAAAAGCATTTATTGTGGTCAAATCGTGATAACTCCCAATTGTAGGAATACGCCTCCAATGTGACTCAAAAGAGGATGCTGGAATGCTACATTGATAGCTTTACTAAAGGGTCGCTGGATGCACATAAAGATGGTTCCAGATTTTGGATTAAGGATAAGGGTCCCATTGTGGAAACTTACATAGGATTTATAGAGACCTATCGTGATCCTACAGGCACTCGAGGAGAATTTGAGGGTTTTGTCAGTGTAGTAAATCGACAAATGTCAGCGAAATTTAACGAGTTGGTTGAAAAGGCTCCAGATTTTTTGAAACTTTTACCATGGCCGACAGAGTTTGAGAAAGATGAGTTTTTGAAGCCAGACTTTACTTCCCTAGACGTGATTACATTTTCAGGAAGTGGAATTCCTGCTGGAATTAATATTCCTAATTGTAAGTCAGTTCTAAAGAAATTAATAGAGCTAGGCTAATGGTACTGTAAATAAAATAAAAACTCGTTCATTCTGCTCTATTTAAAGATGACGAAATACGACAATCGGAAGGATTCAAAAATGTCTCTCTCGGGAATGTTATAACGGCGTCGTTTAAAGATAAGAGACCACTCCCGTTTTTGTCCGTTAAAGACAAGGAAATTTTCAAGGAATATCGTATGGCAGCATTTGAAGTAAGCGATGTCATGTCTAATATTATTACAACTATTAACATATCATAAAAGCTCCCATGTGGGTAAATACATGAAGTTTGTATTTAAATTTTTATTTGTAAATGTAGCTTCAAGTTGGAATTCACGAGCTTCTGGGACATGGCTCTGGTAAGCTGCTGAAGAAAAATGCAGATGGATCGACGAATTATCCATCAGGGTTAAAAAATCCTTTGACAAATGATTTGGTGAGTTAAGTTAATTCGTAAATCAAATAAAGCGTTTTTACATATTAATATTGAAGTAATACACAACAGTGTAAAAATACAATTTTTTTTAGATTGAAAGTGCATATGAGGATGGGGAAACTTACGATTCAGTTTTCACGACACTTGGATCTGGCTTTGAAGAATGTCGTGCAGAGAGTGTAGGACTTTTCCTTTGTCTTGATAAGACAGTTGTAAAGTAAGTTTTAGCTGTGATATTTTCTCTTGAAAAGCTCATAATGGAATAACTTAGTTTTAGTTAGCTAACAATCCGTATATTTTTTGTGCTTCTAGAATTTTTGGTTATGAGGGAGAAAAGGCTGAAACACTCATTTACGCCAATTGGCTTGATATGGTATTTGTTGGAGTAAAATCGTTAGAAATGTATCAGCCCGATACGGAATCGTGGATGCAAGCTCATTCACAGGCTAGTTACGTTATTCTTCAAGTACTCATTGAAGCAGCGGGAGGACTTGTGACTATTGTTGAGAAGACTGGAACTGACGGTAAACCTGACCTGGATATAACTTTAGACCAGAGCAAGATTGATTCCGTTGGCCGCAAAGCAATGGCTGATTTTCTGTTAAAACAGCAGGTATAAACTTTGTTAGTTTTTTTTGTGTTACGATTACGTAATGTGGTTTTAGTTCTAATGGTCTGTAACAATTCTCAATGTCACAGGTGTATAAAGCTACTGCAGATATTAAATCTGCCAGAAAAATGTTTGAAAAATATTCTGCAGTAAACAACGATGGTCAACATCCGTGGGCCAAGTGGAGAGACATTGTCCTCGATAAGAAGAAGCCTAGGAGTCTTTTCGTGCAACCAAACTTGTCTTTGAATGGTAATACCTGTTTATATGAGCGACATTTGCACTAGTGTATGCAGCAAAATAACTTATTGATATCTATCTTGATGTACTGACGTATTTTCGTTTTCTGTGTATCGTAGGTGCTGGAAAAGTTCAATTGAAAGGCTATGATTCTTCACCAGAAGGCTTGATCCAATCTTGGATCGAGAGATTCCAAGATGTAAATATATATGAGGACTTGGAGTTCTGCCGTATGAAGGATAAGGCTCACTTTTGTTAAGTCACCAGTTTGATTGATGGTTTTGTCCCGGTGATATATACACAATATACGTACCTACTTTGTTAATTTGCATTTCATACTTTCATAACAAGTGAAAAATTATTAATTTTTAAGACGTAATACCGTAAGTTTTTCTCTAAAGAGGATTTTTGCAATTCAATCGTAAATTGTTAAATAGAAATAAAATCAACTGTTATCCCTCAATTTGGTTCCCTGTTTAACGCTGACTTAATTAATCATACGTGAGCTTGAGTTTACAATCGATTTCGAGGATTTCTATTTCCAAACAGGGTTTATTGTCAATTTTAACAAACATTTCATTATCCTACAAGTCAAACGTAGACTGAAACAATTTTTATAATAATAATACTCTCAACATTTACTCCATGCGGACACTCTAGATTATCACAAATTATTGATAGTATAAAAGAAGGCAGTGATGCCTATATTGTAAAATCATTCCTGATTATAGGTACAGGTACAGCTAGATACGATAAGAGCTTCTAGTTGACAAAGACAAACCCTTAAACCTTTTATCTCCCTTAGGCGTTTAAAGCATGAAAGTAATTAAGTAACACAATACACATTATATATACATACATATACGAAATTCATACGTAAATACAATACAATTTGATAAACTAATAGGTAGCTAATTTAGTTTTAATCTCAACCCAATACAGGAAATGCGATACATTGCCATCATAAAAATTTCGAATATTATTCACAAGTCCAAGAAAATATATTCTATATTTTCGATTCTAAATTATGCACATTGTAGGAGAAATTTGATATGTCCGTCGTTAATCATTCTTACATTTTTGTGTATTTAACAAAAGCTTAATCCAAGACTCCAAGCCGATCCATGACTTTACATATTTATGATTTGGAGGATGGATTCACATTTCTTGATATCTTTAACAATGTAGTACTGGTTTTTTAAATGGAAGGATTAATACAATGTCATGTTGTTCACTCTTAATGTCTGCTCATTTTTTCTAAACTTTCGTCTTACTTATAATTTATCTTACAATTAGTTCTACAGCTTTAGCTAACTTTATACACATAATCTCAATTTCATTTCATGCATGCAATGCACTAAATAATTCGGGTAGTAGTTGATATTATTTACTATTATAGATTTTATACCGGATGGCGTCTACTATTCAATTCGCGAATTCTAAAATCTCAAGCATTGAGCATTTCTTGGTAGCTAACATTCTAAACTAAACATGAAAATTTGTTCGAAACTTTATGACCTTTTCGACTAGGGACCCCAACACAACCATATAGACATATCATGTAGGCTGCCAACATTATATAAATTACCATAAGTATGCTTGCTAATCTACTACTTATATTACTACATATTTTGATCTGATAATAATTAAAAATATCTTCGTATCACTATCTAAACTGATTCTAGTTTGAAAAAAACCAACAAGAATTTTTATAACTTGGTGGCAACGCCAATGTAAGCACAAGCCAAACTTTTTAAATGCATAATCAAGCTAGTTTAAAAATTAAATTGAGATTCCATTTCAAATCACGGGTTCATTTGAGTTTCACCATGTCTCTGTATAAATCAGAGAGCCTGCATTGCATTCTTCCTACTGCAATGACAAATACTTAAATTAGTAAGCTACATTTTCACTAGCTGCATATGTTATACTTCAATTCCCAAATCAGAGGGTGGTTTAGCTTCCTTTTTCAAACGAATTTCTTCTCGGAGTGGTGGATTTTCTGTTCTTGTGTGCCAGACGTAAACCTAGATTAAAAAGAAGAAGAAATCAGTCATTATTTATCCTAATTTAAAGAGTTCATATAGAGCTTAAAATTAACTTTCACTTTAAATACCTTTGTGCAGTTATCCGCTCGTGGTTCAACATCATCTAAACTGGTCACAAAATGTCGTAAGAATTCGCTTTCTTGATATCCCTTTTGAACTTCGTTTTTAAACTTTCCTTCTGGTTTGCTCATAAATAATTTCAAATTCACTGCAAAACCTGCCATGTCAATCGCAAAGGGTCTGTTGGGGCTCCAAACTGTCAGCCACCCAACAACTTTCCCCTCTACATTCACCTTGGGTCTTTCTACCATTAATCCTCCAACTAATCCAACGGGCCAAACGCCAACGGTTTTCACGTATCTCATTTCATCAAATACTTCGAGGGAGTAAGCATTGTCATCATCAGCAAAGTAGACAACACCTTCTTCCTCAGGTCGTACGTTAGCTCTAAGCCAAGCCAATGCTGCATTTCTCTGCAATACTCCTCGAGGTTTGTTATACCATGCTTCCTATATATGACACACATCAATTGTACAATGTAATATTGATACCCCAAAAAAGGATTAATTTGTTTAACTATTTTCACCAGTAGTATTGTTGTTACTGACCTTTGGCTTGATCTTCCATGTCGCTGGAGTGACTGCATGAAGATGTGTAAAAGGCATGCCAGTACGGGCTAAAAGATTTGCAACCAATTCAGACTTTTTCTCCGCATCCTCCACTATCACCCAGTGCAAATTAGGTACAAGCATCAACGTGTGCGACAATCTGGTTAACTCAGCTTTTTGCACTGGACGTTTGTACGTTGGTGTGATGGCATAAATTTTTGGCAATAGAGAATACTTTTCTAATTTTTTTTTCGGACATCCCCTCTCTAGTTGGCTTATCTGGTACATTAAGTAACAAAATCATTTATACTTTCACCATCTTGCTTAGTGAGGGAAAGAAAGTTTCTCCTGTGCATGTGTTTACCTCTAATTTCAGAGCATTTATGATACGCTCTCGCTGCTCAAACGCTGCCTGGGCTTCCGGGCTCAGATTAACTGGAATAGCTCCACCTCGGTCATCATTGTAGGCCATGCTTAATCTGTCCCTTGCCCTTTCCCTTCCGTTTCCATCTGAAGTCCAATAGCCTACGACAAGGAAGTAGTAGAAATCCATGAAATTTCAAAACGAAAGTGTACAACATTATCAAATTTTCTTCGCCTTAAGAAATTACATTTACCTTTTGTACACCAAACCATTAGAAGTAGAGTAGCTCCTGCGAATGCGACCTTCTTGTTCTTCGTCATTTTTCTCCCGATGAATTTGAAATATTGCAGAATCTTGGAGAATATACGAACACAAAAGAAGCTAAAAACGATACTGGAAGTATTTCGCACAGCTTCCACTGTCGTCGTCGGATCACACAGTATTAATCAGGAGGATAGGAATGTTGGTATATGGAAGACACCCCAGTACAACTGCCAACTATTCACGATTGACATTTGATGTTTTAGAAACGGGATCACCTCAATGCACCACACACGACGCACGAAACATCTGCACAGAAATCTGCAATTGTTGAAACAACAAAAACTTGTAAAAGTGTAAAGGGCTCCATGCAATTAACAAGCACGTCACAAGGATACACCATTCAGTATCTCATGATAAAAGCAATTAACACATACATTTTCATTCCACACTAAATCCGCTAGCCGTTAGTAATCTGTATTGCAATCTCATACTCTACAATTCAATTAGGGTTAAAAATGTTACAAGTACATAAATGGATAATGAATGTTCTCACCATCACGTATTGATATGATGATCCCAGCAGTCAGAGTTTCAATCCCTCTATACAACTAGCAGGAACTTGGGTTATGGATTATCTGAATTTACAATCAGGAACCCATCAACGACACCCTCATCATTAGTTTGTCCGGAAGAACTTTGCTTAGTATTTAGCTGTTACATATTCACACAAAATTTGCACGCATTAGAATTAGATATGCACATATATCAGTTCTTATCGTTTCACATCATCATCTACCAAAATGTCTATTATTCTAGTTCTGTACATAAAACGGAATCCGCGATTTTGCCAGTTTGATAAGAACAGTATAACTTTTTTTTTCCAAAGGACCTCCACGGCTTCACATTCACGTACATTCACAAAAGGATGACGTGAACGTGAAGTTCACATCATCATATACCAAAGACCAATCTGCAAAGTGATGTAATGCAATCATGCATTGTTGGGTGTTATCTGTTGTAGTGCTTACATATATTACATACAGTGTTGGATTAGCAATAGGGACAAAAGTACAAGCACCTCAGTACCGTGCTCACGCATAAAAATGCAAAGACAGGTATTTGCACCCTGAAATGGCAAAAGAGCCTCTGATCAAAACTTTTTACGTGCATTTGAAACACGCGTATCGCATCCCATCAACATCCTTGCTGAATTGAATGCATTATCATTATCGAACCAAAAAATCCCAAATCACTCATATGTAAATACATTTACATCAAGTTTCACTTTACCGAAACAATCAACTAGCAAAAACCAAACCACAAAAGGTGTAAGGCAGACTAATGATCAAAATGAAGATGAGCGTTTTTTTGCTTGACTTTTACATACCTGATGCAGCAGTCGCTTTGCAAGTTTGCAAGGATACTCTTTCTATTATGCGCTGTTGATGAGTTTCATGCACGTTTAAAACAACAATTCAGATGCGAAATGTTCAGGTGTGGAGGACGATGGGATGCAGTAATGTAGTTCATTGTCAATTCTTGTCTGTCTCGATGAGATGATCTTTTGTTCATCAAACTGTGAATTTTGATGCTTTTCGTCCTCGACTCAGACTCACACGTTGTTAGAATATATGATGTTCTATTTGTTTATTGCAGATCGTCAATTCATAGGCATAAGGATAGAAACAAAAAGCAAACAGAAATCTCCTTTCTACACTATTATATGTATATTCTCTGTTCTCCACAAATGTATCTACACAACACAGACCACACAGAGTTATGTATATTGAAAGATCTGTATAAAAATGTATATAAAACTGCAACTTGAATGAAAGAATACAGATTTCATTACTGATTTTGTGGGGCATTGGTGGAAGAAGCGGTGGACTACCGGTTCAAAATTTAACAATAAAATGATTGATCTTGAATCTTGATCTATCTAAATGCACTCCTCGACTTTACAGCTTTTATTGTCTTGTTTGTGAGAATCAAATGGACAGATTTTTTGTGATTGATTGAGCCAAAATATATAAAAGTGTCCAGCCGATATCGTGACGTCCGAATATATTTTTGACATTTAACATTTCACTGACGTAAGTTCAAAGTTCATCAAAGTTAATTTGTGATTTCCAATTTGTCAAACATATAACGTTGGACGTGTTAGTTCTAGATGTTAAATCAACATTCAGCCAATTGACAGTTGAATTGATTTTAAGCTATCTGTCTGTTATCTGAGTTTCGTGTTGTTTGAGATAATTACTTTTATGTATTGTATTGTTATCCTTAGGATCTAAGACTTTTGTCAAAATGGAGACTGCCATAATCACATTGGAGCAACGGGAGCTGGAAAACGGACCTGATGGAATCCGCGTGGAAGGTTACACCGAGCTACTCACGTATTACTTACTTCAGGATGAGCTTTGTAACGCCAAGTTTCTGTGGAAGCGGGTCCCCTCCAACATGAAACAGAATGCGGAAATCGATGCAGTTTGGAATGTCGGCAAGCGTATGTGGACTAAAGATATGCCAGGATTCTATGAAGCAGCTAGCGCTTTCCAGTGGAGTGCACCCATTGCTCCGATTATGAACCAGCTGAAAGGTATAACTGTTTAGCTAGCTAATCTTTTTACAATTGATAGTGTTACCCCTACCTTACCTGTGTATTTTCAATGCAGGAGTTGAATTACAATTATTTTTGTTTGAATTTGTAGAAACTGTTCGAGAGAAAACCATTCGTCTGATAAGCAGAGCATACTCATCTATAAAGCCACAAGACATTGCTACAATGTTGGGAATCACTCTTCAGGAAGTAGAAACATTGGTTAATACTCGTGGATGGAAGGTAGTCGATGGAATGATTGAACCAACCGAATGTGAATCTGAAGATGTTCCCATCAGCTCTAGCGAAGAACAGATAGGAAAACTAACAGATTATGTTGCATTTCTTGAAAATTAATCTCTGTTTTCACCGTACAAACTTATTTTTGTGTAAATTATCAAAAAAATATCCTCATTTCGTTTTATTTCATATTTTTACTTTGAAATACAAAGGAACCATCGAATAAGCTCTGGGCGTGTATATGCATGGCGTGTTTGTAATAATATCATAAAGTACAGATATCTGTATTTTTATCTGAATCGTGAATACAGTAAAGTAAGTATAAGTTCATGTGAACGTGGGTGGTTGAAATTTACGAAAAATTCTTGTATTTGGGCTAGGACATTTCATGGTGGTAGGGGTGGAGGTGGATGATGATTGGCATTGGTTTCCATCATCATGATGATGGCTCGCAGAACTCCTACTACTACTACTACTACTACCAACTATTTCTAACGTTAATCCGTCTGTGGACGTCGATGACGATGCTGGAAGTGTTTCAAATGCAATTATCCTCCCACCGCTGCCCCCACCGTCTTCTCCAAGATTACAGCTGTGGCACGGATTCCTGCTCAAAAGTCATTTTTTCCAAAATAAATATTTCAATCATATTCATTCCGACGCAAATACGTAAATCTGTCATTTTCTTCAGAGTATGTATGTCTGTAAATCGGCAGTATTAGCAGTGGCATGGTAGGTTGAGGTTACACATGATATGATTTTAATATCATTATCCTTTTCCTATCCGCAAATTTTGTTATATGTTGCGTTGCATGGAACATGTCAAGTCAAGCTCTCACAGTTCAAAGGGAATATAACTTATATTATATAAGCAGTAGTACATTATTACATAGTAGTATTTGTAGAAATTGTAACTGGCAAAGTGCCAAAACCATGTTACAAGTCGGATGTCAGGTTGTGAATGTGTAAAAATTGATATGAATGGCTTTTTTCACTTGTTCTGATTTATGCACAAGGTCAGTATTACTTTTTCTTATTTATAAATCAGGCCACGAAAATAAAAAGTAAAAACATTCAAAATCCTCCGTAATGCAACTGTGTGACTATGAAAAGAAAACAAGCAGCAACACGCAGTCTGCAACTTAAAAGTGGGATACGAAACATGTGGCGAAATATATTATCAGTTCGGTTCGGTATAATATACTTCATTATCACTACAAATCGCTATGCCCAAAAACTTACGGGGAATGATAACTTTTCTAGACAAACATATTAATCAAAATGTGGATACGGTGGTAAGCGTAGTAAAGCAACTCTGGAAAATAAAAATGGAATCATTTAGCGATAAAACTGTACTCGTATTCGACCTTCCTAAAGCATTTACTTTTTGCAATGAAATTAAAGAGAACATAAAAAAATGTGAGGAAAATGCTTGTTAATATCCCAAAAATAGCTTTCACACGTTTCGTTATATCACTCTGATACATTAATTTATTACAGAAAATTTTGTCTTGCTCAAAAAGTTTCCTTTTTTCAGTTAACTAGAAAAAGAACACTACGGCACAGTTCAGTATAAAATCATTAAGTATGTAGCTAGCTTATCTATCACACACATACATGGGGTGATTTACACTTGATGATGAGCTATGCTATCTTTACATTTGGTTTAATACATTACTACTAAATAATTTATTAGTGTAATTGATTGACTAAAAATCTCTGGATTTGGCTACGACGCAGAAGCTTGTTCTTGGGACTGAGATGATGATGATTTATTAGATTTGGATGCACGGGGAGGTTCAGTTAATGGCTCGTACCCTTCATTTTGTATTCGGTCTTTAAACTTCAGATACTCCCTTTTCCTATCAAAGTGTTTCACCTGCAAACAACAAAGTAAATGAAACGGAATAAATAATTAGACTATCAATATCATCATCACATGCATAATATTCTTATTCTAAAAGGTATGCCATTCTCCTCTCAAACTCTAAACTCGCCAAAAATAAACCTCTTTAAGCCAAACAACACGTGGCGTATGCATATAAAATTCTATTTCTGAACCTCACGTCTCGTCAAGCTCCATAAAAAAGTGTTTTTAAATAGCTCTTCTCATGCCAAAAACATCAAAATGAAAAGAAGGACAAAGAACTATCAACTATGCTCTATCTAATAGATAGTATCTATTCTATGAGACCAGCAAGCGTTGTCCTTCTTATCTGAATTGCAATTATCAAATTATACTATCAATTAGTATGACGATTCTTCAATTCAGTATTAAGTACTCACCCACTGACTCGGACAAGAGCTTTCATAAAGTTCCCTAAACTTTGTGCACATCTCCTGATTCCCGTTGTTATCATCCAGACACTTCCACAACTCGTCTCTGGATTGCCAACATTTTTCTCTGTCCGCTTTTGATGGAAATGACATGACTTCAAATTTAACCTGATATCACTCTTAAGAAGCACTTCCGGAAACGCTTTCAGTCCGTTAAGTCACAAATAGTCACAATCACAGTTTTGGTAATAAAAAAAAGTCCTTTTTTCGTACACAATTTCTCGAGCATCATTCACCTCCTTATTCCGCTGCAATCAAACTGAATCTGATCTTTTAGAAACGATCCTACTTCTCATCTCCGTTCAATCTGCATCTTCTGTGACTTGTTCATTTCATCCTTTTCGGTGTGTGTGATCTGATGGGATTGAGGTTGAAGCTGAAAGGTGAAGCGATAGTGGATAACCATGTGTTTTCTATCAGCATTTCTTGACTAAAAACTTTTGGAAGAGGATGAAATGCAAATACCGAAGAGCAGATACTTTTATGTATTTTTCCAAAGCGCACGAGCAGATGCGGATCGGGCAGATACAAACAATTCAAAACATCCTATTTAAATGTATCGGTTTTAATTCTCCCGACTCCCCTTTGAAAAGCGGGAAAGTTGCAAGTTCAAATAAATTGATGTTTACTTCCATATTTTGATTAGAATTAGCAAATCCAACTGAAAATAATTATTTTTTCGAGAGTTTCTGGATAATTAGTTGGAGGAGCTTAATTGGTTAATTAGAAAGTAAGTTAAATTGAGGGTGAATTATTTACTATACGAGTTATTGGATTCAAAGACTTTACTTTTATTTACAAAGTAATCGAGTACAAAGTTTAAATTATTCAGTTGGGGAGTGATTAGTGGACATTAGTTAGTGAGTTTGGAGGCAGAATGGTTTCGTCAGAGGAGAACGAGTCAACAGTTAGTGATGGAATTCGGTATATATCCTACGAGTCCGAATCTCAAATGCCTGGGATCATGAAACTCATCCAGAAGGACTTATCAGAGCCATACTCCATTTATACTTATCGCTACTTCATTCACAACTGGCCAAAACTTTGTTTTCTCGCGATGGACGGGGAGGAGATGGTGGGTGCCATTGTCTGTAAGTTGGATGTTCATAAGCAGGTCAATAAGAGGGGCTATATTGCCATGCTGGCGGTGGATGAACGTCATCGACGTAGAAAAATTGGTAAGTCATAGTCATCATGAGTGTTACATTACAATCTTGTCCTGGGCACAATTAAAAGCATTTTGTATGAAATAGTTGTTAAAAGAATCTCATCCTTTCATAGGATCTACGCTAGTCCTAAAATCTATACGAGCGATGGCGGAGGAGGATGCAGATGAGATTGTTTTGGAGACAGAAATCACAAACAAATCCGCCCTTCGTCTTTATGAAAACCTAGGCTTCGTTCGGGATAAGCGACTATTTCGTTACTATTTAAATGGTGTGGATGCTTTGAGATTGAAGCTGTGGCTGAAATAAGATACACAATTGTGTATTTTTGTTGTATATTTGTGTCCATGCGCGTGTTTTTTTTTACAAAAGTGAAATAAAATCAGCTTTAACAACGAACCATAAATGTATTTTATTCAATAGTAAAATTCAGGTAATTCAAAATTTATCTGCGTATTTTCGTTTTCTTAGATTTCAAATTCTCAGTATTTCGTTTAATCGACTTAACAAGGTAAGAAAGCTCAGCCTTTTTACTTATTCCAAGTTTTTTACTCAAGACCTCTGCTTCGGTTTCATTGGAGGTGGAAGGTATTTCAACAACGACTGGTGGTCCATGTCCTCTTCGTTTTTGCTTCTCGGCTATGATTCTCTCCATTGCTTTTGTCTTCTTGAAGTTGGGATCGGATGGGTCAACATTGTAATGATGAGAGTTAAACAAGGCAGAGAAACGCTGATCTCCCACATCGATTTCAAAATCATCTTTCTTGGAGTCATTAACAGCTTCCTCAGCTAACTTCCTCTTTTTCTTCATTTTCCGTTTCTTCTTTGCTTTAGAATCGTTTTCATTATCAATAATTTTCTTGAGACTGAAATGCTTCTTGTTGTCATCATCATCCATTAGCAGCAACTCTAAGGAAGCGTCTTTAGCTGGTTTGCTATCTATAATTCGCTTTTCTGGTTTCGTCTTTTTGGATTTCTTTGCATGTTCCTTGAGAATGTCGTTACTTTGCATTTCACTCCGGAAGAACTCATCTGACATGTCTACATCTACATCGTCATCACTGAAAGGCTGCTGTTCATCTCCATTACCAGATGAATCTGAATCAGAGTCGCTTTTTGAAACTTTTCGCTTTCGTTCGTATTTTCTTTGTTTCTTCTTCTCCTTTTGCTTATCTTTCATCTCTTCCCATGGCGTTCTTTTAGATTTTTCATCCTCTTCCATTTTCTTCTTTACCAATTTTTCTGTAGTTTCCTTCAGCCCAACGCCCCACGTTATCTCCATTTCGCAATCTTTCTCCTTCGTCTTTTTCTCTGATGAGTCAATGGACTGTAAAAGAGCTTTATATTTGGATATGGCATCCTGTTTCGAAACTTTCTGGGGTACCTCTGAGACGTGCTCCGCTTCTCCTTCATCGTCCTCTTCTTCGGATTCAGAAGATGTAGCAAGATAAGCCCTGATATCATCATCGTCAACCTTTTCTTTGGGGTCAAATATTTTTTCAGTGAGTTCCTTCCGCAACGGATCAGTTTCATCCCACGTAAGATCTACCTTGATCTGCTGCAGCGCTGTCGTAGTGAAAAATCGAGGACGATACTTTGTAGAATCTGGCATTGACGTACACGAATCTTTTGGCTCATCATCAAATGTCATTTCATCAGGGACGAATCTCAGGTCAACTTTTGCTGCACTCGACTCATATTCCATACCATCACATTCGGCATACACCTTTTCTGCAGTTTCTCTGCAATCAAACTCTGCCACTGCATAGTAATACTTCAATCTGTTTAGCTGGTATTGTCTCAATTTTTCTCGGTGATATCGCGATCCCTCCCCATCTTCATCTTCCGAATCCCCTGCTGAGCCGTCACGCGAATCTTCATCTTCATCATCACTGCAAACTTCTGTTTTCACTCCATCACCTACTAGTTCTTTTGGACCATGCACGTCCTCTTCGGCCATTCTTTGCTTTCCAAATTCTGAAGGGTATATCTGAAAGATATATTTTATTAAATTAAAATCAATTTTGATCCCACATTCCGCGAGGATATTGCGAGATTTCGCAAGTAAATGTGAGTGATCAGATCAAGCAGTAGCTACCTTAATCGATTCGATTACTCCTCCTGGGGGAACAAATGAACTGAGAAGTACCATTAAATCTACCGCACGAACTCTATCCCAATCCATATTACACAAGGCTAGCCTTCTCGAACCATCTTCAATTCTTTCAGCATCTTTATCTAATTCTCCCCAATCTAGCATATAAAAAAATGTTATCATATTAACAAAAAGTAAAACATTCACGAAATATTTTGACCAAAAGATTAGCAAGGCACTTACCATGCACCAAAGAAACTTCATTTTCATCTTCAGAGCTTGAAGAGTCCTCGTCATCTGAAGACTCATCTGAAGTAAAATCTGCTTCCCCACGAGCGTAATCAATCTCATTACTGTGAAGCTTCTTTCGGGTCGCTTGATCCACTTTTAGTTTTACAGGTGCTGTCATATCATCCTCTTTGACATCGCCCTCAATCTCGTCATCGGATTCAGCAGAATCAGAATCCGACTCGTCTTCGGTCTCCTCTTCTTCTTCATCATCGTCGTCATCTACCTTCTGCTTTGTTGCAATTACATCCTTTGATTTCTTCTTCTTGGAAGTTTTCGTTTTGCCATCTTTCACCTCTTCGTCCTCCCCCTCTCCACCTTCCTCTAAATTGTAGTATCTCTTCAGATTCTCATCAGTTGTCGTCTCAACAGGTCGGCCACGCTTATCAACTTTGTATTTCAGTTTGAATTTTTTATCCTGTGTAAAGATAAGAACCCCAAAAATAAATTTGCGTGATTATTACCAAAAATACCAAATTTCCTCTCTAAATTTTCAGTGATAAAATTTCCAAACCCTTACACTAAACATCCCCTGAAATCTCTTGTCAATATCAACTTTCTTCTCCTTCTTCGGCACTGGCCGGTACACAGGATTCTTCAAAATGTGAGCGAACCTCGCATCCTTCACCGAATCCACAGTTTTCGTTGGGACTCCAGAAACTTTTTTCTTTTTCCTATCCATCTTCACTTCCGGTCTGTGACTTCTAGTCAGATACTCAATGAAGCCCTACAGCTTCTGCTTTCCACTGCAGATAATCCGCAACACCTTGTTCGAGCTTCAAACCGCCTTCACTTCCTGTTTCACACTAGAAGACCAGGTGAAAAACACCAACTTCACAAGGATGACGGACGATCCAGACAATCGCAAAAGGGCACGACCCTCCAACCGTCGTGGTAGAGCACAAGGACAAGGTCAAAACAGCGGTTCAGAAGATGTCCACAATGACCAACGGTAATGTCTGATAATTAAAATTTAACCAAAAACTTGATTAACTTCACTGCAACAATGATTCACCCAAAAAAGCACGTGCATTTATAAAAACATTTGGACTCACTACCATTATACACAAGACTCAGGACACGCTAAGCATATTATATGCAGTAGTGCATAAAAGGCTTGCTATTGAAAACGGTGCGGAGTTCTGCATGTGATTCCCACAACAAGGCATATTCCTAAAAAAAAATCTGTATAGCTAACCAAAAGGTTTTTAGGTACAAAACTTATGTGCCTAAGGATGTGAATGTACTGACTGATTTGGTTTGCATGCAAAAGCTGATATGATGTCGTATTTAAGTGGTTATTGTTTTGCAGTCCGAGTTAGTTTCATGGGTTTGAGACATATGAAATGTATCGGCATCCCCGTAAGGATATCCGATACAAAATGTAATATGCGCAGGCATAATATAAGCTTATAAGTTTCAGGTTATGTACGAGTTCGAGTATGAAACTATGAGCATGTATATTGTAGGCTTATGGAATACAAAAAAATATCCTTTACGATGATGGAATATCATGCAATGCGATATGAGAATCAGATATACTGAGAGTTTGAGGTCGGGCTTAACATATTAGTGATTTTACGGGTGTTTACCTTAGCTCATGTTATGTATACACCTTTCTCCAGTCGACTCAAGTACGGAGAAGGACATTGGGCAAATTTTAAGGAAGGGTTTAAAGAGCATATTGGATTTAGTGTCTTTTGTAGATGGAAGTAAAGCCATGGATGTGGGGGCTGTGATCATTTTTTGACATTTGTAAAAAAAAAGTCTATGCACGCTGACAGGCGAAGAAAATTATTGGGGCAGGGTGAAGGTGAAAGTATAGCGAGAGGTCACTTATCGAGGAGAAAGGTGCACAGGATCATTGATTGGTTATACTTATGGGGATAAGGTGAAAGCTCTTTTGATGACGGGGATAGAGAACAGCTAATTAAGCGAATGATTTTCATTTTAGTCCTAGTTTGCGGGTTCCGTGTTTCGGAGGTGAACCGTCCTCTTCATCATCTCCTTCTCCTGGATCATCGTCGCCGCCACCGCAGTCTAAAGCTGGTGGGCCTAATCCCACATATTTGACTAAACCTGCTATACCGATCCCGATCCCGGGTATGGGCAATCAAGGGATAAGGCAACATGTTGAGACGTCAACGAAAACTGGTGTTTTTCATATGTCCAAGGCGAAGCTCCACGAGGTATGTCTCATGTCTCATGAATAAAAATTATGGAACAAGTTTGTCAGTTAATTTGCACATGCCATATTCTTTTTCAGTTTCCTCCAGAGCTGGCAAAGATCACGAATGCTTTGAGAAACATTGACTTGTCTGAGAACAAGATAGCCATCATTCCACAGAATATATCAGCCTTTGTTAATTTAAAACATTTAAATCTCAGCTTTAACCAAATAGGTTAGCCCTATATTATATTTTCCATGAGTTGGACAATCTGCAGAAACTTATAAATATATCAATATCAATAAATTCTTAAAATGAGTATGTTTCATGTAATTGCAGAAGTAGTACCAGACCAAATAGGACAGTTGGCAAAGTTAGAAACGCTCTCGCTTGCAAATAATCGGATAAAAGCTGTACCTTCAACCATAGCACAGCTTCAAAAGCTTCGGGATGCCAACTTGGGGTGAGCTAGTAAAACGTTAAATTTGGTATTAAACTAAGGAATTCGCTTAATTACATACGATATCATCTTTATCTTTTTCGCAGTTCAAACGCGCTAACATCCTTCCCGACAGTGTTCTCTAGTCTAAAGTTTCTCACCGTTTTGGATCTATCGCGAAATAGAATACCAGCAGTGCCTGATGGTGTTGGAGATCTTCAAGTTGTGGAGCTCATTCTTAATCAAAATCAAGTAATAATGTTCTCGATATAACATTATTGTCCATACTCGTTTAGTTTTCGGATTGTGTCTCATGTTGCCCACTTTCATTTCACCTTGAATTAGGTCCGTTCAATTAGCAAAGACCTTGCAAAATGTACAAACTTGAAAACTTTGCGACTGCAAGAAAACACTTTAGAGCTCAGTGGAATACCCACAGAAATCCTGTCGGATTCACAGGTCTCATTGCTCAGCGTGGAAGGAAATTTGTTTGATGTGAAGCAGCTTTCCGATCTGGATGGATATGAAAACGTATGCTCTCCTTAATAATAGTCTACCTCACTTTACCTTTTATTTAATTCATCCCTACTACTCTAATTTTTTTCTTTCTGTTTGTATCCAGTACATGGAACGATACACCACCACCAAGAAGAAGCTGACATAACTGTAATTGTAATCCGTGTCATATTGCTGGTGTATTGGTGTATAATGCTAACTGCTAACCTTTCAATGGAAACATATTTTTAGCCTCTTCATCTGGTATCGGTATCTTCGTGGTACATTATGAAACTGGAATTTCATATTTGGACATTTTCAATCCTAATAAACTTACCACGGTCCTTCCTTGACTGCTCCTGGATCCTCAGAACACCCAGATCGCTTCCCAGTCAGTCAATAACAAAACAACAACGCACAATATTTAAGTACATTTACAAAAACCTTATACAAGTAAAGCTTGACACTGTTTTGGAATACGATTGCCAATGCTAAAGTTATATACTATTACATTTGACTCGATAATCCATACTTACCTTGATACTTTTCCTGGTCCATTTTTCTATTTCGTATAACTACTATACAGTGTGTGAAAGGTTTGATTTTATCCTTCATCCTTTTCTGAACATTTTATACTGAATGTTGTTTCCTAATAATATTTACGAATAGCATTTATAGCATTTAAAACCAAAGAGTAGGCTTTATGTTGAACATTTACGTGCAAATAAGTTGAATAGAATGTTTTTAACTTATTCTGCAAATAGTAATAGCCAATAGCAGCTTATTATACAGTATAGTCAATAGTATTATGTGCAATTAATTTTCCTACACATTCAATGCAGTATTTTGCCGGGTTGTAAATGCATTTTGCTGTAGCGTTATCCTCATTTTATCGTTACAATAGCCTGCTGGATAGGATTATGTAGCATAATACATATAATTAATTATGCGCGTTAAGTCGAATATTGATATTGGAACTTTAAGTTTGCCTTTATCGCATTATGAAAATCGCAAGACAATGAAATAAAAGTGGTTTACGCGACCTTTTTCAACAATATTACACTAGTCATATATTATCCTTCATTTATTACCAATTTCATATAAAATCATTCCAACTTTAACAATTTCTATACAAAAATTGTCACCCTTTACTAAATTCTTGTGTACTAGCACTAGTTTAAAATCAATTACAATGTCAAATGTAACAATCTCACTGTCTAACTAGTAACTACTTACTTACTTATGCTTGGTTCGTTTCAACTTTGTCCGTCTTTTCTTCGTGCTCATATTCGAGGAGGACAATGATTGCATTGATATTGAGGATGCGGGCTGTGTACTGATTCTACTACTAATATATTTGCTTCCAGACGGCATAGTTTTATCGACTACTACTGAGGTGAATGGATGGCTTGTGGAAGCGTCATGAATATCTAGGCTGCTTCCATTAGGAGTCTGCTTGTCATTCAAGGATTTTGACTTGCGAAAGGACTTTTTTCTGAGGTTTTGATTACTCCCGTGATGTAAGATCGAGGTAGATCTTACCATCGGAACGTTCGGAACACTCACTGTGAGTGTGCCAGTCCAACTCACTCGTCTTCTGGAATTACCTGCACTGCTGCTGCCCCCCATTCCCATCATTGTGTTTCCAGTCGCTTGCAACTTAGTTTTTGCGAGTGATGCCGCAGCGGAAGTTACGTTGGTATTGCTGCCCATATAACTTATGCTACTTCTTCGAGCTATAGGTCTGATTTGGGCTGGAGACAAAGAGTTGGCAGCAGCAGCAGTAGAGGTGGTGATTGCATTGTCCGAGAGGGACGGTTTCATTTTAGAGGGTGAACTCGGCTCTTTACTTGCACCTGTAGTGGTTAGAGTTCCACTCAAATCCGTGTAGAATGTTTGATGAAGAAATGCTTTTCCAACGGGGAATGAAGGTTGAAAAGGTGGAAAGGAAGGAAGTTGAGGATATGATTCTGAATCAGATTTCGAAGAAGAGCTACGTCCAAGTCCAGCTTTAGTTCCGATTTTCAGCCGTGCCATCTCATCAGCCAAACTGATAGGCTCTTCGTTATTACCTCCTTCTGTATCTGGATCACAGTCCGTGATTTTAATGATTGGTTTGTTGGTGCCTCCAACATAAAAATTTCGGTTGTTGATTATGACATCATAAGGATCACACTCATCTTCTGTACCAGATTGCAGCAATGGGCCATCATCATCCACTTCCATGGATCGTCTTGGGGGCTTTATGGAACCAGGAGGATTGAAGGGATCATCAAATAAAATTCTTGTGCATTTGGCAGTCAGTTGGTAATTGTGTGATTGGTGGTGGGAATGATGATGATGATGATGTGGCTGTAGGGTTTCGTCCCCAATCATAGTGGATGGTATTCGTCTAGTCTTCCTTCGGAACTTGGTCAGTCTCTTGTACGCTGCTGATATTTCTTTGTCTTTAAAACTGCTTGACTCTTTAGATGGAGTAATTACTCCAGTTTCATCCAGCGTGGACTCGGGTAAATTGAAAACAATGGGCTCTTCCAACTTTCTCTGCTTGATTTTTGTAAAGTCCACTGACGTCTTGTGGATTGGCAATGGAGACCTTTCACCATAAGGTTTTTGCATGGGAGTTTTCCCAGCAGAGGAAGCTGACTTGTTGCGACTTTGATGGTGGTGGTGGTGGTGATGATAATGCTTTCTAACGCTCACTTGCCTTTTCAGTTTCGCCTGGGAAGTTGAACTGGATAACAGTCCTGAGGCTGATGAAGCAGGTCCAGGAACTGTTAATAGATCCGTTGTATTTCTATCTTCACCATCTGCCTCATCCCCAGAGTCGTCTTCGCCATCCGTTTCACTGTGAGACAAGCTGGAGTAGTCGCTCAGAACCACGTTCTTTGGCTCTTCTGCTGTAGAACCACCGTCGAGTAGTTTTTGGAGAATCTTTTCACGCAGATTTTCCTTTATGGGGTTTGTATCCGAATAGTCCAGCAATGTTTCGCAAAAGTGCCTACCGCAACCTTCGTAGTCGGCGGTGTTGAAATGAGTGTATTGCCTGGAAGGCATGGTTGAGCCACCCAAAGAGATTTCTAACGTGTAACTGAAAAAAAAGTCATAACGTGAAATGGTAATGTTAATGGGGCATCGTGAGACATTGAATAAAACATCATGCAAATTACCTATTTACAACACCCAGTGTCCATACAAAAATACGACCCGTACCTTCCTTTGTCTTCTGAATTTTGAATTTGCAGTTTTGGAAGGAAAACTATTAATGTTTAGGAAAATCAGTTAATAATCCCCATATTTACATAGTTTTTCTTTTACCTATTGTTTTGTAATGTAAATTGTTTTCATAATTTATTACTTTATCGGCAGCATTCTTATGCATCATCAGTGGAAACACTTGCTCCAAAAGTCTTTTCTCTGGAATTCTCCTATTCTCACAACCGTAAATGAAAACATTATGTCGTCTGGAATGACCATGAAGATCACAGTACAAAAATATCCCATGCTCTTCCTGCAACCTTCGTAACATCACTTTCGCATGGTAAATTTGTGGAAACGCCTCTCTCAACACGGTCCGATACTGCCGATTTAAGTCTTGGCCAAGAAGACAACAACGAGAGTTTCCCACAATAACCCCTGACGAAAATAAAATGGATACATTTGAACATGCTTGACATAACCTAACATAAAATTGATCCTTTTTATTAATTGATGCTTACCATCAGGATTGAGCATTGGGATCAACTTGAAAATGAAACGGTCACGGAGCTCCTTTAATTTAGACATTATGCATTAAAGTTAAATTTTTATGAGAATCAATCATGATGAAAGAAAACCAATACAAGAATACCTTCGCCTGAGAACAGTCACTTGTCAGAAAGTCAATGATCCCTTTCATCATGTAAGAGCTTTGCGTTTCACCCGGATGAACTCGAGCGGAAATAACCACCACTGGCTTCTTTACACAAAGAAAGTATTCCCAATAAATATTTTTATGTTTTGGAGTAAACAAACCCATAATAAAAGAGGAAAACAAATTTGCAATGAAAATGACAAGAAAACATTTTTTCATTGTTCAGTAAAAATTCTTCCTGAAACTTCCACTTCCGCCATTACATAAAATATGCATGACATGCTGTTTGACAGTGACAAAAGCTCTTTTGCATGCATATAAAACACGCTATATTCTAGCCTTTTGAGCTCTTTCTTTCACAGTTCACATAATATCATATGAATATTCAATATCCGGCCGGGTCGGATCATAAGCATAGTGGTTGTATGAGCATCTACAACCTACTCTTTCTTCATACTTCGGCTGGTGTACAAGGCCGTTGCTGTTACCTGCCATTGTGATGTTCATTACTTTTGGCATTGGAGAAAGTGTATGAATGAGTCTTAACATGCTAAAAAAATGGTTGTAGGTGGACTGAGTAAGAATTATTAGCGAAATAAATGAACATGCAAAAGTATACATGCTAATCTATGTGATTTGTATTTTTTCTATTAGATATATTATGTGCTTCCGATGCACCATATCATTTTAAGCAAAATGAAGAAGAACTGCTACTAAAATAGAATGGAAAAGAGTATATTTATGAGAAACTTCCGTGTTTCTTTTGAGACGTATACAGTACAACGTAGTTGAGCACAGTGAATGGCATTAACATTCATAATAGAAGACAAGGCAATGATGGGGAAAGAAGCAAAATGATTAAAAGGTGGACCAGCTGTATTTTTAGGCTAAACATCCATTACCTTACCTTTGAATTCTCCTCTTGTTGATGATTATCCGGAGACGTCACGGTCAAAATGTGAACATTGTTTCCAGCCAGAGAACGACATAAAAGACGGATTGTCAACAATTGGGATTTGAACTCATCGTCCTTTCATATTTGAATGGTATATTTCCAACGAAAGAGTGACAAGGAAAAGAAATACATGTCATAGCATAAATTATACAGATTTTATGGCCGTCCTGTCCTAATTTTTTAGCTTCGGTTGATTTTTTGGAGCCTTACCTCAATACTCTTGAGGTAGTTCTGGAGTGTTGAATACGTGTATGGATAGCTCTGAGCTAAATAGACAGTATCGTTGTTGTGACGGAACTTTAGGTTGAAAGTGAGTGTGTAATATGGTCCGTTCTCGTCAGGCCTAATAATAATGTCAAGGGTATTATTACTGCTGATGAAATCCATATGTGGATGAATATGAAATTTATTTGTCTAGACTTGTAAAATTAATGTTTTTAAGCATTGCAACTTATGGCTATTGATGTCTCACGAAATATCATTTTTGAAGTAGGCAATGTTAGTTCCTGATCGCACCCATCCAATGTTATTGATCTGCGCGTCTTTCTCGGAGTACATGAGCACTTTCAATCCGTATCTATACAAACTGTCTGGCTTGTTGAAGTTGACGATTGAGAACCTGGAAATTTGGGCATAATGAGACTTTTGAATTAAATGAGTTATTCCAATTAATTTGGATGCATATTAAATTTTTACCTATAGGGAACATTTTCTTTCGTGTTTTGGATGCGAAAGTAGAACCATTGCGCATGCCGTTCAGTATACAAGTCATGACGTAGGTAGAGCTCGTAGTACATGTTGGTTACTTTGATTGCCTTTGCCAAATTGCCACTTTCGAACCTGGACTCAAATTTGAGGGTGCTTGGCTCATTGTCGAATACTTGTAGCTCCTGAGAGCCACCGATCGTTGCCCGACAAAACTATAATACAATCAACAACTTTCTTATTATTAATGCAAAAATTGTTTCACCTACGGAAATTTCTTCACATTCAATACTATTAAAGTTTACGTGGACTCTTCCTGTTTATCTGCTATATAATTAAAACATTTTTAACGTTATAAAATTTTTGAGTGTATACGAACATAGTCAACAGAGAGCTTGGGCTGGTAATCATAAACAACTGTTCCCATTTCGACCCCCACCGGTTGTGGCTGTGGCTCTTTCCCATTAGATACATAATATGATTCAAGTTTCGAAGGGACTTCATCTATATGGCGAATCTTTTCTGGAACAACCTAAAATTTCAGGAAAACCGGGATTTAAATAAAATAAGTTTGAATATTTTTTCTGAGTTGATTAATTTGAATCATTACCTGACACTCTACAGGCCATTTAATGGGATGAAGCAATGTGGTAGTACTATACAAATCCCTCGGTTCCTTGAGCTTAAGCAGCGCCGCTTTCTCCTTTGAGCTGGGGGACCCTGGACTTTCACACATTGGGGTTGCGGGAAGGATACCAGCATTACGAAGCTCCCTTGATGTCAGATTACCTACAAAACCCAAATTCTCACAATCAGCATAAGTCACCAAAACACAAATGGCATTTTGATAACGACCAATATATGAAATTCTGCTACAAAAAAGAAAGAACTATATATTTTCTTGATTTGTCAATAAAAGGAAAGGCTATTTCCAACCTCCCTTTGGTTGGATTGGGAAAAATTTACTTTGTAACTCAACAACAAGCGAAGACACAGTGGGAGAAGAGGCATGAGCTGGATTCTTGCACTCCATGCGTGTCCACAATCCCAACTAGTCAGCAACAGCAACCCGCACCAAAGACTTTTCTCCTTTCTCCTTCTTGTCTGGCTTCCAGCTAGATTCCTTTCATTCATCAGCAAAGCAGCATATTTCTTTTTAGCAGTCAAAGGATATTTATAGAGGCATGCATGTTCTTGGAAGAAATACCCATGTTGGTATTATTAACACCTACACAAACAAAAACATTTTCCCTTGAATAAGTAAAACCACATATTATTTCGTTTCTTCACATATGTATAAGGCAACCACAGAAAATTAGTGGTTACAAGTAGCACCATATGTTTGCAATTCCATTGTGATTGTCAACATTACGAGGAAATATGAATTACCTTGTTTGTTTGTTTGAGGAAGCAAAGAAACTCTCAGTCTTCCTTTCCAGCCTTGTACCTTTCTCTACCATTCTTTGCAAAAAAATATGATGGAAGTGGGTTGAAAAGAGGAACCAAACCATGTACGATTCACAGCTAACAACACACGCTCCTCTTCTAATCACCAAATGCCAAAAAAAGCTGTGGGGTTTCACCCAAAAAATATTCTCGTTTTTTGGTTTTCCCAGGTGGAAGACTAAATAGCAACTGAGAGAAAGTCGCTTCTCGCCTGGACATCCCTATGTCTTGTCCCGTTCCGTTGCGATTTTTATGACCATTATTTCGATATCATGATGGTAGCGGTGATGGTAAAGAGAAGAGTTAAGAAGACCAGTATCCAACCAAATAGCCTTCAATTTTCTGTCTTATTTACATTTTGTCCATAAAAAACTTTCCTTTGAGAGAAGCTCCAGAAGCAATACATTTCTTGAAGAAAATTATGCACTTTTTGTATGCATCCCGTATGCAAAAGTTTGTTTGTTCTTGCGTGCTCTCAAAACTTTTTAAAAGACCTGACCAAAACTTGAGATGAATGAGTCAATTCTGTTGTGTAATCGATGCAATATATCCATTAGCTCTTGCTATTATCTTGAAAACTTGAAATTTCTTGTGTAAATTGGTCTAGACTTTTGTAGCGCTAAAAATAGAAGATTTTGTAAAGAAATATTGCTATTGCCATTACCCCTCAAGGTGGACTAATGATATGATGATGCACCAAAAAATTTGATTTGGCTCTTGTACAATGCACACAATAGGATTCATTGTGTGTAGTGCATTACTCAAATTATTTCATGATGATGGTGATGATGAGAACAGAATAGCCAGAGCCAGGTAGGTGTATGCCACGGTGAAAGTTTCAAAGGAAGACCTTGATGGTTGATAGTCAACGTACACCCACGAAGGTTCTGAACGAGATGTATTTACAGCACAGCAGACACTCTGCCTTCCTTTTTGTGGTCAAGAGCATGGCTTGATTGGAGTTTTAGCTGTTTTTACTGAATTCGTTTGGGAGGTTTTCTTCTTCCCTGAAACTTTCGGCATTATTGGAGAAAGTGGATCAATGGTGGCATAAATCACACGAGTCGCGAGTCATCACTGCGTACGTTCATGCAAATCAAGACTCAACACTATTGTTTTCTGTGAAGGTGTGTAGCTGTGTTGTTTACATACTCTCATATCATTAGATTGGCATCGGAATCGGAAGGACGACAAAACAGTTGATTTTTGTGTAGTAATCTGGGTCAGTTTTTTATGCGTCACTGCGTTGTTCTTTCATGTTGGCTATGGCTTGTACGTGGTCTACATGTTTTGTAGTGACACGGCAGTTGGCACACTCAGCAGCTTTTTATTGTTGTCCATGTTAATCTATTTAATGGAATCTCTGATTGATTCACATTCAAATTCCTACAATAGCATGGTTTCCAAGTATAAAAGAATCTTCCGAGGGTGAGTCGTTTAATTTGATGGAATGGGTAGGCTTTGGGCGTCAATGTTAAAGCTAAAGTTAGTTTTTCCTAGAAGAGACTAGACGAGGGAATGGGATTTTTTCGTGAGGAGTTCATTAGCCCATCAACATCGTATCGATGTACTGATTTGTGGAAGTATCTTACTTTAAGGACACGATGTGATAAATATTGTGAACTCAAATGAATCATTCTTTACCTTTCAGTAGCGTGTGGTCTGATCGGCCAAATATCTGGGAGGGTAGTCTTACATTAAAGAGAAAGAAATGGTCACGGTTGCAAGCGCAAGTGGGAGTATTCCGTTGTGGCAAGTCTCATATTGATTCATGTGTTTGTACCCAGCAGAGAGAAATCATGAATGTATGCATGCAAAATTGATCAAACAGGTTTGGTTTTTGGACAAAAGACATGGTACTTGCTGTATACTGCAGGAATCTTTGTGAATGCATTCATGCCAAAGGGTTATTTGAGCGAGCGAGGAGAGAGGATAAGAATATTATGCATTTCAATTTACAATATAAAATCCATCATTTGGATTTAACTCACTTAACGCTTGTTTGGCTATTTTTGACTATTTAACACTTTCTACGCCTTAAGGATATGTTAGTAGTTTGTCCTAGGGGAATTGGAATGCGAAACCAATTAGGAAGAATGAGTCATGAAAAGCGTTAAGGTTATCGTTGTGTAACCTGCGAAAACGTTAAAACGATAAATGTTTATACTCCATCATTCTTGTTTACCTGATTGCTTGTGCATATTTTGTTAGTCATATATATGCACGACGCAAATAACAGAGATGTTAGTAATTCGAATTACAGTAATATAATTTGTAATAAAATTACAAATTACGTAATTTGTAATATGTAATGTCAGCCCTATCGTTGTAAAAATGTAATTTGTAATTGTAATTTTGGATGTTCATTTCTGAATTGTAATTTGTAATAAAATTAAATTTCAAGCTGCATAAATACAGTACTGTTTTAGGTACTTATGCTTTGACGTCAACACGTCTTCACAGAGAGACAAAATACAGTTTCTTGACACGAAATAGCCACATAGCAATTTATCCCAAGTTTACATACAAGAAATGTTGAAAGCATTGCATTTAGAGCTAGTTGTTTGCATAACACTAACATTTTTGCCGATCATGAGTATATGGTAAGACTATTCTGGGGATATCCACTTGCATTTTTCTCCGGTGTTTAGTGAAATTTTCTTCAAAATTCAATCCTAATTAACTACGCATACGCATTAGTATAAAAATAACCAAGTTTTCATGTTTCATAAACTTGGGTTTGCAGTGAAAATGTCAGTTCGTAGTAATTTTTCGGGAAACTATGCTGGATCCGAACGTGATTCAAATTCAATGGCTGAGTTACTATTAACTGTGCAAAGTTAACTTGATTCTAAAGTCT
>JAQGAP010000670.1:0-29256 GCA_034697805.1 Orchesella bifasciata
ACAATAAGCATGATTATGATTATGTATAGGATTCCATTCATAAAGAATATCCATGATGATATACATTTCATTTTTTATTCACTCTCATCCTATATAATATGCGGCATGGCTTTTTCACCTTCCCTTTTATTTCTTTTTTATGGATTTGATGATAGTGGCGGAGATATGTAAGTTTTGATGACTTGTTTTGATATCACTCGTAATAAAGAGTGAAAAGGGAATGCAACATGCAGACTATAACAATAATATTATGCGTATCTTTCTAATGTCACATTACTTCTAATTACAATGGTATGTTCAGAATGATGATTTTTATGAGACAAATAAGTTTGAAGAACTGAGACTTTTATATCAGGTAAACAAGGGAAAATGGGAAACTAGAAGAAAAGTGCAGGGATTTTTTTCTTGACTTCTTCCCTCAAGAGTCGTTTGGCTGCATTGCCATAAATGAGATAAACATCCTATCCCCTCTCTTTACTGCAGAAACCTAAGTGAGGACAACAATAAAAGTAATTATAAAAATAGATATCTTGCTTGCTCAGAGGAAAAGTGAAAACTTGGAAAAATGAGTAGAAAATCAGAGCAAAAAGTCATACATTATTACTCCCCATATAACTAATATTATGGTCTTGTCTACTCAGCTACTAAAAAAGGAATGTAATCTAAGGTAATGCACCGTATTATGTTTTTATGTATGTAGAATTAGAATTGTTGTTATGATTAGGATCGGAAACACGACAGAACCATTTATACATGAAGACGAAGTGTATAATGATAAGATATATATATTATGTTTGAGGGCGGCTCAATAAATAATATGATTCTGAGAAGCGGAGCTCGTCTTAAAATGAGCAGTTCAGCGTAGTGCACCATAATACACTACAAAGTAAACCCAAACTGCATTAAAATATGAAGCGCCTAATGACAAGTTTGGGAACGTTTCATGACAATGATGTTGATGAGGAGTGTTGATAAACCTATATGATATTATGTTCGTTTAAAGGTAAAAAATTGTCATTTTGTGCTAGCTTTACTTATGCGGCATAAGTTATGCCTATATTAATATACTATGTAGAATGAGCATAGGTTGTTGTTGCATGTGCAATATTATGAAAAATTGAAATTGAACTCAACTCAGGATTTGACCTGCTAGGTGCATTGCGCTACAATAAGGGCTACCATGTAAGTATGCATGCATGTATGAAGGTGCCTTTTGTAAGTTATAATAAAGTATCGTGATTGCAATGTTTTTGTTTGAAATGTCTCATTTATGCTTTTAGCAGCAAAAAGGGATTTATTAAACGATGACTTTATGGTCACGTTAGTTAAGTCAACTCAAGTTTTGCAAAAGTCTCATCCGGCCTAAGTTTTACAGTCAGTCAGTCCCCATTGGCATGCTGAAGATGTATAGATATTGGTAGCAAAAGTCTTCTCAATTTAGGGTAAATATATTACTCCACCACCAGTGTTTTAACCCAATGACAAACTCACAGGGTTTAACCCAAATATATTTCTGGCAGATAAAAATTGAGAGTAAACTTTAGACAAAAAGTTAAATAAACTATAAGAAAAGCAGGAAAGTCCCAGTTTGTTGGCTGTTTTATCAAGTTGTTGGGGAGTTGCAAATTAGAATTGTTGCAATTTGTGTAATGTTTTTGTGGTATTAATGTAACAGACTTTTTCACCCTTTAAAGTGTAGTTTGTGTACAACGGGGAACAAAACACACATGCATACATATTTACTTTTGGCTTGAGGTTTTCTTTTTCATAAAAAAGAATTAAAGCAAAACTGTACCTCAAGCTCGTGCTCGTCTTCATCCTATCTTGAAAAAAAAACATGCATGTGTAGTCATCTTCATTTTGGTGAGCTGATAACTTTTAATAACGCCAACTCCGTCAAAGCGTGAAATTCATGTTGTTGGGGGATTTTATTGAATGAGTTTTAAAACTGGCTCAGTCATCAAGAATCATCCTTAAGGACGAAGAAAGGAGCCACCCAACACGCTTACAACTTTAGCTCGGCAAGGAAGAACCTTTGGTCCAGGAATAATAATAGAAGGTGCCATGATCATCACCAAATCTTAATTAAAAAGATTTCCTGATCGGTTTAGCATTGATTGCATATTATTGGAGCGTGGTGTGTGATCTTGGACATCATATTAAGACGATTACTAACGAGTTTTTGTGTGTGCAGTTGTGACTGACTACTTTCATGTACAACTATTTCCATGTTCACATCATTTTTCAACAAGACAACTAAAACGTTTTCTGAAGGACGACAACTGTGGAATAAAAATTAATTGTAAAAAGGAAGATCATTCATTCAATTTAGAAAGAAAAAGGGCTCGGTGTAACCAACTAGACAATGGCCCTGTTAAGCTGATTGGGATTGGAGTGGATTAGTGAAGTAGTGCATCATCTTCATCAAAATGAAGGGAATATGAGGGTAGAGTGATGGTATGCAACAACATTTTTACATTCGTCCCATGTGCCACGGAGTCATTCTTGGGAAATTAGACAAGTATTTAAACAATTTCCATTTTACTTAATAAAGTGACACGCGGTCGTTACAACGAAAATATTCAAGAGATTCTCCCTTGCTGACGACAAATTGAATTACGCATGATTAATGAACACTACGAACAACGACAGAAGAAGGATACCGCATAAATATAAATGGTATTCATTCATTCGTTCATTCATTCATGTGTAACTGGACGGGAACAGACAAAGCCATAAATTGGCCAATTACAAATTTGCTAATGCCCCCACGTGATTATTAGTTCTGTGGGTGAAGGAATGTCACTGCAAGCATCTTCACATTAATTAACATTTATGCAAATCCCACAAAAAAAAGTAACTGCCACATTACGGCCTGTGATTGAGAGCAGGTGGACACTCACTCAACAATAATATTAATTTACAAGAAAACCTATAAAAAAGGAAGGAACTTGAAGAGGACATCAGGGATGGATGCTTTCAAGCTTGAATGAAGGATTTCATGCATGCACGCATAACATCATTCCAACATTATACATTTTTTTTCGTCACATTATATATTATTATGATAGTTGGGACGCATACCAATACTATACCAGCACAAGATCAAGAAGAGCAATTATAATTATTAGCAAAACAGTTTGGTGGTGGTGAAGAGCTCAACAAGAACAAAAGGACTCATGAAGATGAAGATGCGCAGGGTGAGTTATGTTATAAACCTTATAAATTTGTTTTTTGAGTGTGGCTATCATCCGCTTGATAATATTCTTTTAAATGTGGTCGGCATTGTTTTAGACAATTTTTGCAAGAGTCAACAATGTAACATCTACATGTAAAATATATATTAAGTTGTAGGTACGCACTTTATTGAATGATCATGATCGTATAGTTTTGTCTGTTTGGTGGTAGCTAAAGAGTGCATCTTCTTCGCCTTCGCTTATTATTATCATTACCAACTTCCACTTGACCATTGGCATTCACTCGAATATAAATAGGTATGCACTCAGCGCAAGAAAGATTTTCGAGTTCACAAAGTCATCCCTTCTTGTCATCATGATCACAAGGCGTTTTTTTAGTAGAATTAATATAGTATCCTTATTTCATCTGCTCGACAACAAGTAAGAGCTCATGAGCAGGAACACAAAAGCATGTATAAATGGTCAGTCATGAAATTACAAGACAATTCACAGCCGATTATATGTTGATGATGATACATTAATTCAATTCAAGAGTAGCCCTACATATTTCCATCTTTTACCTTTCTTTCTTGCCAAAACATTTTTTTCGTAATCAAATTAGCTGAGAATCATGAGGGTTTGATGGGTTAGCGTTGTTATGCTGTATACATTTTTGCATGCATGTTCAAAAGTGCATATCCGACTGAGGAAAAAATCACGTCTTCTTGTTGTTCGAGTTGATGATGAAGGTAGCCGAGTGAGTGAGTGATACTGCAATTTGGTAATAATAGTAATAATGATGGTAATGACTTTTTGAAAAGAATGCAGGCAGTAAAAATGCACCAGATGTAATATATATTTTTGTTGTTATTTGTTCACTGCATGTTTTTGGTTGCGGTAATTAACGTATAATGTTGAGCTGAGATGAGAAAAATGGTTGGAAGTTGAAGGGAAAAGAGAGAAGACAAGCTAAGGACATGCACCCTTGACTTTTTCATGCTCACTATAAAAAAATCTTTGACTGCTTTTTAAAACGCCTTTTGGTGTAGGGCTCACTACCAGAATCAGATCTTTCCTGTCCGACTGATGATGATTGAGAATAATATGATTTTTTCTCTAGAGAGAGGGGAGGAGATTTCCCTGGAATGAAAAAATGTAGGCTATTTTTATAACTGATAATGATATCCATATTTTCAAATAAGGATATTTATATCAAGTTCACGTTCCCTTGAAATTTTTAAGCTGTTGCACGTCATACGGGAGTGGCAATTTATCAAGAGGATGTTTGTGGAGTTCTTAAAGACAAAAAATGTGTGGTGGCGCATGTGCGTGTAATTTTGACTCTTTTTGCGAATGCCGATAATCACCAAACCGTCTCGTTTAGCCATGTGAAGCATGGAAAACTTATATGAAAATGTGCTGACTCTAATGAACTCGTATTTTTTTTACTTGGGAGGCTCTTCAGCTCTTTAATTTCTCCCAAAAAACAATGTATGTTTTTGTGGACAGAAATAATAAATGAAACCACAAACCGTGTACGCCTTGTTCATTTCTCTTTCATGTAATTATTCTTATATTAAGCATGCTTCTGAGAGAAAAAAATTGATTTCACTTTTACGCTGGGATTCTGGATTCAATTTCTCTGTAAAAGCTTATATTTCACCTGCCAAATACCATTTTTATCAATTAACACTAATGTTTGAGGTTTAAAAAGCTTGATTGCGACGAAACGCAAAGTGAACACGAGTCTCATTTTAATACTTTGTTAGCTCGTGCTCAGTTCATGACATGTAAGTAGGTATATGCATAAACATGAATCCCATTTAAACGAGTCCTGCTATTACATATATGAAAAATTGGTGGTGCATAAACTTTTGAAATTGCACTCACTTTTAGGGTGCCCTGCTCACGTCATGTGGCAATAAAAATTAGAGCAGTAGTGTTTTAATGTTGATACGTGACGAATGGGAAATTTGATGAAACATATTTTTACATATTATTTGGGTTTACGAGTTCTCTATTTGTTAAGTGCTTCTACAAGCTTGTATACACTAATTCATAACATAAGTTATGATTTAAAGTCACAAGTGGAGCATGAATATAATATCGCCATTATTATGTGAATCCCATAAACTTAAACTCCTATTATATTGCGTAGCACAAACAGAATTGAAAGCATAAGAAATATATTTTCAATCCGATGTTCTCATGCGAGAAATAAAAAATGAATGATCCAATTTCTTTTTAGGTATTTTGCTTCACGTTGATCACAGTGTTTCTCATTGTGATCACCGTTGTCGCAGCACAGTCTCCTGTGGATGAAGTGGAGGATGAGGAGAATGAAGAGGTGGCCAGACCTATCAGAGCCTCCCCAAGAAGAAGGGTGAAATCACGAAATAATAATAACAAAAGCAATAGTAATGAAGATCGTGGGGTGCAAAAGAGAAGACTCCCGGGAGCCTTTAGACCAACGAGAGCCCCATTGTTCGAAGCATCACCACCGGATCCTTTTCTTGATGGAGAAATTGGACCGAATGGACACAATGGACATAGCCACAGTCCACCAACACGAGATCCTTACTATTCTCCTTCCAGATTTGAGCGTGAGAAGAAACGGCATAGGATAAGGTTGACGAGTGAAGCCCCGCTCAGGAATAGTTTTGATGTTTCAGGATCAACCGAATATAGCGGAAATGATCAGGCTTACAATGCGGTATGGTTTTTATATTAAAAAGTCCAAATTTTCTACAAGAATAAATCTGAAGAACTTCTTGCGTTTACTTCTTTTCAGCCTGGAAAGAACTATGCATTTGCATATGCAGTTGGTGACAATTCAGAAGATTTTTCACACAAGGAAGCGAAAGATGGACAAATTACTATCGGCGAATATAGAATAACTCTACCAGACGGCAGGTATGTTTGCTTTCTTTAACAATGCTGGTTGTATGCAACTTTTTAGATACATTTTAAGTTAAGAGACATTTCCAATGGTTTATAGAACACAAGTTGTAAGATACACAGCCGGAGGAAAACACGGGTACAAAGCTGACGTAACGTACGAAAATCAAGGTCGTTCTCAAGAGCTTCCACCCGCAGGTCCTTCACCCAGCTATCATCGCCATAAGTCGAGTGGTCAGAAGCAGTATCACTCGTCTGTACAACCGACTCCATTCTCCCCTACCTCAGCACCGTCTTTCAACTCAGATCGTATATACAAGTCAAGGCCGCTAAAAACCACGCCATTATACGGTGAAGATGATGACGATGAGTATCAACAACATCAGCATCAGAGAGGAACTCCAAAAATTACGTTTAAAGGAGGGAATGGTCCTCGTGCACCCACTCCAACACCTGAGTACGCTTATAACGGCGTGAGTACGACACCCACACCACGGCCAAATAGCATTTACGACAAGATTTCTCCATACCGAGGTGGAAATATTGGCAAGCAAGGTTATAAACTGGATGACTTGGCATATGCTCATGAGAACAGCCCAAGAGCTGGACCTGTGCGTTCCAAAACTAGAAATTTACCAGTACCTGAAGCCCCACAAAAGGGCCGCAGTACAGCAGCCTCTTACTATGATACACAACAAGTACAACCACATCATCCTAAAATAAAGGTATCTGCACGACCTACAAAGAAGTATAAGGACCCTGCTTTCTACTATGCAGGACCTCAACAATCCCATCAATCACAGGTGAACCATGTCAACGCGTATGTCGGTCCAAAACATTTTCAGTATCTGCAGGAAACACCAGCTCAATCCTATTCGCCATCTCCTTCTCCAGTCACAAAGCAATTGAAGCAAAGCCATCGTCATGTTGTTCCATTAGAGCAGTACAAATCTGGGGGTCCCATAAGAGTCGCATATAATTATAATAGCCCCAAACCCAAAAAGCAAAAGAAAAATAAATACGGAATTCATCAGCCACTCGGACAATACTTGGTACAAACTCCTGCAACCGTTGAGACGCCAACTTATCAACAACCCACTTCACCAGCACTTTTGCCAAAGGAACCATTCCATTACTACAACTCATTCCATTCATCCCATCATCACGGATTTGGACAGATCTCGCCAAGTCCAACTCCTTCCGATGCTACCAACTCGTTGGGCAACAATAATCAACATTATCCCAGCCCCTACCCAGTAACCGCTTATTCCACTCCTACAAAACCGTACCAGAGCGAGCACGTCACTCCAACTCAACATAGACAACGACTCCCTTCCCCGCCATCAACTTCAGGTCACGTTTATTTAGAAACTCCTGCGTCTGGAGCTAGACCAAACAGGTTGGGAATCAAAGAGGCATTATCCCGACTTCCAAACATACCGGAAGCAAAAACCACAGTGCATCCATATGAAGTTGGCTCTGTTGATTACGGTAAAGGTGTGGGATACGGAAATATACCAGTCGACCCAGATAATATCGAACCAGGAGTACAACGGGGCTATGAGGGATTCTTCAACGGTGTAACCGAAGCTAATCTGGATCCCACCAGCTTCTTCAGCGCTGGAGGAGGAGGAGAGGACCAGTATTTCCAAAATGACCAATTCAATTTTCTAGGCGGACTCAATAACTTTGACATTGAGCAAGCAAATGTGAGAGAAATCAGACAACCAAAGCAAAGACGACGACGCCAAAGAAGACCAGGTAAAAGAAGGGGTCTTCCGGCCCCCTCAGCTCCACCAGAAACAGAAGCAGCTCCGACACCAAGTCAGCAAAGCTCACAACAATCAGAAACGCAGCCACCCAAGCGACGCCAGCAACCAACGACAAGCAGAGGGAAGGGGAAGCGACGAAGAATGAGAACTCAGCAGCCGGATCCAATGATGCATGCTGTGGAGTCGAGGCGTAGTAGGCCTAGAAATTCCAGCCAATCGTCAGAAAACTAGTTGAATATAGGTTTCGAATTTGTGTAAAGTCACGTTACAATCAATTTCTAGTTTGAAAAATAACAAAGTTCTGGGTTTTGATAACCTTGCATGAATGGTATGTATTATATAAGTTTTGCTTATTGTTTCAAGTTGTAAACCCCTTTGGCGAATGCGCTATGCCCTATTTTTAATTATTGTAGAGGTTTTTGTTAGTTTATTCAACAACCGTAAGTCTTTTTGTCTTGTTCGTTAGTATTATTACTTTACCTTCACATTTACTGTACTCATAACAAGATATTGATATTATGTGGATGTTTATATTCATTTTTAATACATGTGGAATGATGCAAAAAAAGATGAAAATAAATTAAATTAACGAAATTCAACGTTTTCAAAGGGTTGTACACTAATCGCGTAATATAAATTTACCTGATCGACTCTCAATAAGAATGTTCTTTTAACTTTGGGGGAAAGTGAGATTTTTTAGATTTCGAGTTGCAAAATGCATTAGTGTATGACCCTTTAGATCTGAGATGTCCTTTTTATAATATTTTATATAAAAATCGCACTATCATGTTTTATTTCATACTTTTTTGGATTCCGTATAAGTTTTTCTCAATTCTCACGAAAGATTCGCAAGACAGTTTTATATTTATGTGTGTCAACATCGAATTATTTTCGGCCAGGGTGAAATATATTTTTTTTCCTTATGACTATCCTTCTACAGTTACATACATGTTCTTCTTATAGCCTTGAAATAACTTATGTATTGTATTTATAAATAGCAATCATAATAATACAATACGATATACGATATTGTAACTTGATTATCATTAAATGGTATATTTTCATAGAGAATATATATTTAAAATTTTAGAAATGACAATACTATTTTTTGTGTGATCTTCCCTAAAAAGTAGTAGAATCATATTATTTGCTAAATAATTATTCATTGGAGATGATTATTTTATGTAATGTATAATATGGTACTTGTGTTGTTTTATTCATTTCATTGGGCTTGGCTTTCTAAACAAGATGTACACAATTACGTATATTTTGTAGCAAGATTTTTATTCATTTTTTAATCCTTTTCATTCTAAAGTTTTCTTCATGGAGGGCTTACCGTACACATTTTTTACAGGTTCAACGAGCTCTTTTGCTGGAGGAAAAGTCTACAATAATTGTAAACAAACAGCCTCTTGTTTACTACTTTAAACATTATTAAACATGGTGATTTTTACGTTATTTTCAACTACTACCTTTTTTCGCAAAAGACACAGTTTTATATAATAATTACAAACAACTCGATGATGAACATGCTGATTAATATACCCACGGAATAATATTTGCGTAGCGGAAGTAATTAATACCTGTGATTAGTATTTACCCATAGAACTATACAAATACAATTGCTATAGTCAGTTGATTTAAGGGCTACATTCACACTTCATATGTTATACATAATACGTAATGAAATGTGGAATAAAAAGTATTGAGAGATAAAAAGTTTTTCAATCATTAACACATTTCAATTAGCGGATTTTTCTTAACTTAAAAGAGGAAAACTGAAAGGATGGGTTGTTGGAAATTGGATTGGAATTAAAAATCTTGTCATTTGTCATCACTCATCGTTCACACATTCCTTTTAATCTCTCACGCATTCATCCACACGCGATGCTGCTACCAATAATGTGTTCAACAAGTCACTTTCACAATAATTGTCATCACTCATCATCAATGAATTTTACAATTATCAAAGTAGTAATGATTTTGTTGAGTGATCTACATGTTACGGACATTTTATCTACGGTAATAAATTTAAAAGTGTACATAATATTATGATTGTAGTGATAATTTGGTTTGGTTTTTAGCAGCATATTTTATAGTAATACAGAAACATACTATTATTTTTGCTTGTAAAAGTTTTTCTTAGCCGTATATTGTAACAATTACTGTGGTAGTGACTTTATCAAGTTTTTTAGATGACGATGACGATGTACTCTTTAGCTTAACGGAGATTGGGTTGGAGCTTATCATTTATTTTGTGTAATTGTACACACTTATCAATATACCAATACTTAAAAATAATCCAAGATGAGACTGAAAAGGCTTTTTGAAAATTAGTGTTTCCCTTATGCTAATTTGACGATGTATTCCAATTAGTAAAAGTTTTGTAATCATTACAATTTACTCTACTTATGATCGAATCGTGTTCATTTGCTTGCACCATATTTACCGTGTTGTTATATTGTTCACTGCACTGCGTCAACAATTCTCTGTCTTGTCTAACCTGTCTAAAACGGAAAATGATTTATTTTTATGGTATATGGACTAAAACGAAATTTGGAATTGTTTTTTGGAGCAGAATTTGTATGCTTCTTGCTTTCAGCTTTTGCAGCAGCAAGTGTCTTTCTACCTATTTAACGAATACTATACTAAAGGATATTTAGTTGATATTTTATGCTAAAGTCACTATAGTTTATTCGTACACAATTATGATGATACTTTAATTGAGAGCAGTTTTATATATTACCTGTACTTTTTCAGCAACTACAAGAATAGCTTGGTATGAATGACATGGATATTAAAATTATCCGTGTTTTTGTTTGGTACGTAAAATATCCCATACCATCAAAATGTACTCTAATTGTCCTGATATATACTAAAACCTATACGTAAATATTATAGTTCCGCTATGCTTTGCCTAGAAAATGTCAAGTTAATAATAAACCCTAAAATGATGTTTTCCTATGTTAAAACCACTTGTCACTTCATCTAATTCTTTTTTGTTTAGTTTTCATCTTCTTTACTTACTAACGCGATGACGGATCTGAACTTTAAAATCTAGTATACTAAAATACAATATACTTAAAAAGAGTGGCCACTTGGTTGATTATATTTATATGCTTCCTTTCCCAGAGTCATTTAGCCATGCTCCTAAATCGGCAAAGTCAAAAGTGACATAGGTCAACTGTCATTATTTGCTTAAGAAAAAGAGAAACCGGCCAGCGGAATGTGTTTTCAGATTTAAATTTATTTTCTTTGCATTATCTCACTCTCAACTCTTTGCCATTATTTGCACGATGATGGTGAATGTCAATGAAGTTAGTTGTTGAGAGCTATTGAATAAGAATAAAAATCAACAATCTTGTGTTCTCCAGTGAACAGAATAATTATTGTTTTTATGGATGTTTTTTAAGAAATTTATTTTTTAACTTTTTTCTCAATGTATTGTTTTCCAGTGTATATCATTATTTAAAATGCATAGTTTTTCTACTCAAAACGAAGTCATCATCATCATATTTTTATATAATTTGTTTCCCCGTGTGGTATTATATGCTTTTTTGTTGTCCATTCAATTAATTTATAATTAATTAATTTTTCCCCGTTCTTCAATATTCAAAAGTTGTTCTCCAACAATATTTTTTTGAATTGAAACTGATAACTTACACTTTTTTTTGCTGATTGTTTGACGTTTTTTTTTTTGATTGACGATTTGTTTGGGTTTTCGTTTCACTCAGGTAAAATTTGCGGAGAACTATGTAGTATAGTAGTTTTTAGAACATTCATTCTCTTGTGAATAATTACGTACGATTATAGAAATGAGAGATATAGAAGGAAAAGGGGGAGTAAAATGCTTAATACAATTCTTAGATAATGTACACTCATCGCAGAGCGCTAGGACATTATTAACATTATTAAAATTTTAACAATACATCAATCGTAATGCTAGATATTTTTTGGTAGCAATGATCCGTCCATAGGCTTACACCATACACTTGTAAGTAATTAAATATTATAAGTAACTTACATAACATAGAAGCTACACAAACATTTATAGTGTCCATTTTCTCAACAAACTTTTTTACTTTCTCTCGTCACATTTTCTCCCAACCAAACCATTAAAGGATATATTATTATAGCTTTATCATCAGTAAACCAAATTTATGTAAAACTCACCCAAGAGCTCTAATCACAAGTACAACATTAAACTTATGTATGTTACGTACGCTCAATTCCTCGACTACGAACAACCATATTATTTTTTATATTACTTTGGATCGTGTAGGAATTCCCATTTTGAATATTGTAAAATATTCTATTTTACTTTTTTTTACCTGTAGGTTCACACACATTTTTTTACTCTTAGGGTTTTATTACAACAAGAACAACAGTGTTTTTTGGACTTTATTTTTTGTTTGAAAATTCTTACTCTCTGTCCATCCACACACCACTGCAAAATAACCACCACTGACTGTTTTTAGTTTTTGGTACATTTTATTTGAACATTTTTTTGCAGGGAAAAAATCATGTCCATTTATTTAGTAACCTTTCACTTTTCACCCAACATGCGCACTCTTCACATTCGCCATTAGTTTGGTGATGATGAGTTCAGCAGTATGGATTTTGTCTCATCAACAGTTTAATAGTTTTGTTATGACTGGTATAGTTTTTGTTTGTATTATTTATGAATAAATTCATAAGCATAATAATTTAGTTTGCTCGAAGGTTTTTTTTAGCTAACGATTCGAAATTTGAAATCAAATCATTATCATCATCATATAGTATCGTATTGCATAGTAAGAAATTGAGTAGCTGATTGTTCATATTTTATATTACCACAGCCGTTTTTAGTATCGTATATTGCATAGGAGTGTTGTTTTCTGGGGTATCATGCGAAAATCACGGAAACTAATGTAATAATGGAAAAACTAAAAACAGAAAATAATAATGCTCTTGAAAAATGATAAACCTTTGGAATACGTAGGGTTGTTCACTACGTTTGCGTATATTATGCAAATCAATAATTGACAAGGACAACTCAGAAAAGTAAGGAAAAAAGAAACGAAACTTCAATCAAAGAAATAAATTTGTTTACACACGGGTCACAATTTTTTATCATCAACAAATACCTTTTTTTATAACATGTATATATAGCATTTTTCTACATATCATCATCATCATATACACGATTCAGACGCATTCACCAGTAGTTATTTTGTTCTCCCATTTTATATAGATATTTGTTTTCTTTTTTTTTTGTCTTAAACAATAACAATATACAATGATTGCATACGAGATACATATATAGAGACTTGTGGATATTTATACTGTAAATTTAAATTTACATAAAGATTGTATTTTCTTCGTAGATAATGAACGGACACAGCATAAATTCTGTATAATAATAGTCTATGATACCAAGTAATACATTTTTTATATAACAAGATTGTTTCATTTCTCTTTTTGTTTTTTAAAAAGAAAAGATGTTATGTTGTGTTTTTTATATACGTGTGCTACTAAAATGTGTACATGTTTCCTTTTTTTAAATTACATACAATATAATGTAGAATACAATAATGTAATATAATTATACAAACTATAATGCACAGTAGCAATACAAGTATAATAATAATATTGTTTATCTTTCTGTTTTTCCCTTAATATAAAGACTTTGGAGCAGCAGCTGTTACAATAATAGTAATAATAATAATAATAACAATAATCATGATTTAGTTAGTTATTCATCATCTTCGTCTTCCTCATCCCAAGTTCTACTATATAAGTTATCTACAGTCAAATAGAATTAATGACAACATGATTTTCCTTGGATGACATTATTATTGGTTTTTCTTTTAAATAGCAGCATATTAATAACAAGAGAACAAGTGGCAATGAATTGGTTTTTTAAAAGACAAACAAAGAAAAATTATAAGAAAAATGACAGAAGACCATCCCTTTTTTTGTTTTCCTCTCTCACTATGCGTACAATATTATGTATAAAATGGTTTATGCATGTAAATTATATAATGGATGTTGGTATATATTATTATGTAATATATATCGTATGTGAATAATAGACAGTTTCATTTAAAATGTAAAATTATTACCATCGATTATTATTATTACTATTAGTGTGTGTATGTATGTGGCGATTATTCAAAAAAACAAACTGGGTGTTCAGTTTCCTTTTCGATTGCTACACAGATCATCATATCATATTATTTCATTCATCAGCCATTTTTTTGCCTCATCTTTTGCTCGCACATGGGCCCCTAATATAAGTAAATTTAGAGGGGTATGCAATATTAAGCTTATTACAAGGTTTTGCTTTTGTCACCTAATATTTTCCAGACACCACCAACAATATATAGCATTCAGCTTAGTACATTTTCTCCTATGTAGTCTTCTGTTGTGGCAATATGTGTATGAACTATAGAGACATGAATTAGTTATACATGTCAATATTTTTTTCCATGTAAAATTAAAGCAGTTTTTATATTTCTTGAAACAAATTTCCTTTTTGAGAATATCACTATGTTTTTGCCTTTGAATTGATGGTTTCGTAAAAAGTGACTACGAATCGTTTGATTTTTTGCAAAAGTGGAGAAATATTTCTTTCACTTTCTCGTTTTGCTTTCTCTTACTTGCTCTCCTGGGTTTTGTCTATGCAGTAATAGAGTTTCCTTGCTGTTTCACAGGATGACTATAATTATGGCATTGCTGTTTAGCTGATAATATTTTATATCTCATTTTGTTTTATCGAAAACTATATATAATGGATTTGTAGTAGTAGTACACTATAACAGTTCTTAGGAGGAGATATCACTAAATAAATCCTTTTGTGGGTCTTAGCATTTAGAATGAAATAAATATTGGTGACGTTTTTTTAAAGGTTTGTTGTCGCATACTTCAGTTACTGTATTTTTGTATGTTTGTATGTGATGTGATGTCATATCCTTCACAGTAATAATACAGGACAATAATATATATATTTCGCCTGCCGGTGATAGTTTGATTTTGTAGTACAATAATTCATGGTCTTTCAAGTTATGTACATAAAATGTCTTGTTCTCCAGAATAGTCCTTAGCATGTTGGATAAGGTTTTTTTTTATGGAAGACTATTCGGACCAAAGTTTTTGCATATTATATTTTTCTTGCTATTATGTTTTAGGTATTTGCTTACTCTTTCTCTGGGATGTGATGTAAAACCTGATAGTAAGTAAGTAATAAAACACTGCGTAATAAAGTTTGTTTTTTGGGTGGTTTCTGGTATTGTGTGTATTGGTGGTGGAGAACATTTGTTATGTTATTTTTAGATTCTGTGATGGCTTCTGCTAAAAGAGGTGATAAAGTTATCATATTTATAAACTTTCCCTTTCCCGTAGTAGTTGTAGTCATTACCATTATTATTACTATTATATATTACGCTTAAATACTCTTATTGTTACCGTTATTTAAGTGTATCATGATTATTATTATTATTTTCATTATTAATATTCTTTATTATTATTATTTTATAATCGCTACGATCACTAAAATTTTGTTTGGACTAATAATATGTTTCCTGTTCCACCCAACCTCCGGGATTGCGGCGGATAATTAATCGACGAATCTCATCATAAATAAAGATAGATATTGAAAATGGTATTGCTGGAATCCACCAGTTGATCCTGAAGAAACAAAATGATTTAAAGTTAAATTTAGATTTGTTACAAGTTTGATAAAGCAAATGAGAGTGTAGCCTAGCCATAAGGTTTTATTTACGTACTTGAGTGGGTACATTCGGAGAGCAGTGTCCATTCCAGGGCAGTATGACAACAAAGCTGCCAGACAGGTTTCGAACACGAGACCGAAGTTAAGTACCCAGTTGCTGAGAAAAGTGAAAAGAAAAAACATTAGTTAGTTATGAAACAAATTAAGACGAATATGTGTAGGAATATTGATAAGTTTGAATTTGTTGTTAGCGTACTTCATTCCTTGGTGCACAATGGAATTACGTCTTGTCTTACAGATGATCAAATCAGCCCATTGTACAATCACAATGGATACAAAGAAAGCCGTGTGACAAGTGAACTCGAGCTTCTTACGATCCGAATAGGTCTGTATAAAAAGTAATCAAGATATTATTCACTAATTCTCAAGTTTCTCTTTTAAAAAAGGCATAAAATATCAAAGTCGATAGTTTAACGTACCCATTCTTGTCCATAAGAATCCTCAAGATCGTTGACACCCTTGGAGTCCCATTGTTTACGAATGCCAAAGAGTTTGGTGGGGAGGAATCCATTTTCAGCCATGATGATAAAGTACGCAAAGAAACCGGCAGCAGCTTGGATCATACCGATTTGACCGTAAGCGATGGAGATCAATCTGGTTACATACATCAAATGGCCATTAGCATACTTCATGAACTTGTGTTTGTACTTGCGATTGCTTCACAAAAGCGAACACGACTACGTTGTAAAGGGGACAGTACAACACATGTTGTCTAAGGACATTATATTTTATATAAGCAAGGTTTATAGACAGTAAAGGGGAAAGCTCAATAGCAGCCCATGTAGAATCGGGTTAGTAATATACAGAAGGTTTTAAATTCCAGCTTTAAACTACATTTTATGTACATATTAATATTCCATATTAGACAGCTTCCATCAAAAGTACATTATCTCTTGATTGTTAAATGCCATATAATATAAAGCTTTAGAAATGATTATTGAATCATTGCCTTTAAAAGACAGCTTTTTAGTAATGATGGAAAGTTCATTTTTGACTAAGTGATGTAATTTTCTACCAACGTTTCTACAAAATTTCCAGTTGAAAATTTATCCATTATTATTTTATCCCACCCATCCGCCTGTACGTTAACGTACTTATGTTCAGCCATGCGCACATAATAATTTATAGGTTCAATAATAATTTTTCTATAAATGATAACGACAAATGATACACGGAGTAGCTTATTCCGCTACAAATTAAAATACTCTAAAAAAATCGTAATAGATATTAAACAATTGTAGAGCACACATATAGTAATTGTAATTAATTAAATAAGAAAGAGAAACCTGAGTAAAAACTAAAATGGAATTTGATAACACACAAAAACAGACCTGTTGTTAACCAACTTGTCTTGCTTGGGATTACGTGGTTGTCGTTTCATTATGTCCGCTTCAGGTGCTTCATAAGCCAAAGAAATGGCTGGAACCTGCATCCCCAGTCATTACAATGCATAACGTTCAATTTCACAATGTATGTTTTTTTTAGTCATGACTTTCACCATTAAAAATACGGTCTAGTGTCGTTTTCTCTTTATCTTTCTGTATGATTCATGGAAGTTTTTAGCACTCATCGCGTTCTACGCGAGAATCAGTTTTTGGGTCGAAGACAAAAAACTGTTTTCCCTGACAAGTGTATGTATGAGAATTTGTGAAGAAGGAATATAAACAAAAGGATGGGGACGTTTTCACTGTAAATATATAGTATGTACAGATATAAATTATAACTAACTTAAAAATATATATTATTTGCTTAGGCATTGCAAAACTTTCTTTTTTAGCATATTGTTTCGGCCTGAAATGGAACGCGCCAGCGCAGCTGAGCAGAGAGCGTATAATATAGATTATCGTGCGCTAAAAACTGAGAAAACGTCAATTCAGATATAATATATATATATAGATATTATATAAAAGTGCAAACATTTATGTAGCATTATATCAGCTTGTAGCTCTATCACATTAAGTTTTATATATATTACATTACATCAATAGCATATAATTTACTGTTTTCGACATTCCATCATTTGAAAGTCTGTCTTTTATCAGCTTTGATTGTTCATAAAAGCGGATAACGATCATTAAACAAAATAACAATCGATTGATTATTGGAGACAAAAATCAACCCACACCACAGAAAGCACCATAAAAATTCAAGCGACTAGAAAATCATGTTATTTGGACCAGCATCCAAGAGAAAGATATATGTTTTCACCAAAACCACCAGCATTCTCAAGTGACCCCATTGACCCGCATTTGTTGCATTCTCCACAACCCCCATAAAAAAAGTATACCAGATCAGTTTTTAATCAAAGTTATTTGATTTCCAGTAGATTTTGTTAGTTGGCTCAGCTTTGCTTGAACGATTAAATATTTTAACTGTTTAAGGAGACCCAAAAGAGATATAGGCTAAAAAAATATAGGCTCCAGTAGGTTAAATGGCTTTTTAAAAGAAGGGAAAGGTCGTTTGTAGTAAGTATAATGCAGTCGGAAATATAGTAACGAGAGTAGTGGTAGTAGAAGTTGTCTTGCTTTAATTTTAAAGAAAAGTTTAAGAATTTCTGGTAATAAAAAGGATGCAAATTGGAGGAGAAAGTACGGAGAAATTCGCACATTGTTCGTGATGTTGAATGGAGGGGGTACATTTGTTTTGATCATTTGGATTCATTCATGTCACATTTTACCTTTCATTGACCAATTTGTCATGTTTCGGGTCACGAGGGGTTCGTTTCATAATGTCAGACTCTGCTTCCTCATAAGCCAGAGAAATAGCTGGAACCTGTACACACACGGTGAAAGCGACAAAAAGTTAAAGAAACGCAAAAACTATAAAAAGACACACATTTACGTTTCTCCATATAAAATATCAACTATACACTACCAAAAATGGTTTAAATACTCAGCAAAAATTATTTCATATTAATCATCATTATCGCCAACTATTGTTACCACACATGATGACCACACCGGAAACCGACTACGTAAAAATGCAACACTTTAGTGAAATGTTGCTGTACTACGCGAAATAATAAAATTAATATAGGGCAACAAAAACACTTGAGGCGACACACATTAGTACATTTCGGCACACAGATAAAGAACTAAACGGTTGTTCGCTGTTGTGCACATTGATTGAGTACTCTTCCTCCGGTCAAGTACTCACATAAAACAGTGATGATGATTGCGGTAAATGAAAACAAATCAGCATGAAAGGATAAACATTGTGGTTGGTGATTCAACTAAAACGTTATGGACTAGAGACTATGAGACTATGAACACTACAAACGCTAAACACACTGCTAATATTGCTTTCTATAAATCTAGATTCACCCAAAAATTACTACTCTACAAGACGCATATCAATTCAAATAACACACTTCTGATTCTACATAATATTTGATATATATTATATTCCTAAAGGAATGATACATGCAGCACCAGGTATTTACATAATATGAGATATACAGCAAGCTGCCACGGGAAGCGCAAATAGTAAAAAGTGATTTGATTGATCTTAGGCCCAAAATTCCCAAGAGGACTCTCCCCCTTATTCTAATCATCCCCATCGGCTACCACGTCCCCATTTCGCACCAGGAGATTATTTTTTTGTGGGAGAAAATCTCATGGAAATCTCGGGGCCACAAGTCAGTGTGTGGGGAAATGATATTTTTACCTTTCGTTAACCAATTTGTCTTTAGTAGGGTCTCGAGGGGACCTTTTCATGATGTCACTTTCAGCGGTTTCATATGCAAGTGAAATAGCAGGAACCTATACAATAATACATTAGATATTCAAACTGTCAAAAGTGAAAAAATATACGAGATTTGTAGAGATTTCGGTTATTTACAAAAAGTAGTGGAGAAAAAGGTAGTATTAATAATTGTGAACAAGTCACATTGTTTTTGGTCAACGAGCAAAAATGCTTTTTCTTTTTTTTTACATCTACGTTGTTATACTGTTTTGGAGACTTGATTTGGCAAGCTAAGATCAAGTTCATTATCATGCTCTAAAGTCAATTATTACTACACTGTGAAAATACATTACTTTTCCAGCTTGATAATAGCCTTTTCCTTGATTTGCATTATTATTATTATTTTGCCAAGTTGCAAATATAATTCTAATTCTAATTATTCTACCAATAAAAATTATATTATTTTGGTCTCTAGTGATTTTTTTCACGCCTACTACAAACTAACGTCTCTATTTTCAAAAGAATAATTTTAATATATTACGTAATGTGCAAGGTTTAACTTGTGACATGCAAAAAATGTAAGGTAGAAACTGAAAGATAGTGAAAGGGGAAAGTTTGTGTTTGATTGCTACATAGTTGACATTATCCAAAGAAAAATTGATGTGTTAGGGTGAATTAAAGTGATTAGTGTAAAGAGGAAATGAAATGGACATTCTATTACGTTCATTTGTACATTAATAGGTAAAATACACTGTACAGAGAAAGTTAAGATTTTTTTGGGGCTACTTGAAACTCTTCGTTCTCAGCTTCACTCTTTTACTAACTGGGTTATATCGGTTAGTTCGGTTAGTCTACAATCATGGAATAGAAACTTTAGTATAAGATTTAGTTTCAGTAGTAGTAGACTTTTTTTTTTCATTTGAAATTTAGGTTCGAATGGATTTTGACTCAACAACAATATAATATTTCCTTATTTTGGCTCAAAGAGTTTTGTGCATTATTTTCATAATTCAATCAAGACTCAAGAGTTTAAACAATTTACCCGACGAAGTGACTATTATTATAATATTTGTATGCAAGAGAACAGATACCGTACGTATTTACTGAGAAATTAATATGGTTCGAAAGTTATTATGACTGAGATTCGACGTTATATTGATAATATTAGAAACGTTTGAATAATATGTATGATGAAATTTGATTATGAAGTGACGTACCATGTCAGTACCCAAATCAATACAGAGAATGGTTACTGTTCCGAGTGGAAGAGGAACATTGAACAGAATGAACAACAGGAATGGCGAAATCTCCGGAATATTTGAAGTCAAGGTGTATGCAATAGATTTTTTCAAATTGTCAAAAATCAGACGCCCTTCCTCAACACCTGTCACAATGGATGCAAAATTGTCATCTAGCAAGATCATGTCAGCGGCCTGTTTTGACACGTCACTGTAAAATTTAAAATGATAATAATATTTAATTTTAATGTATTTAATTAATTTAAAATTATAATATTAGTAGAATTATTTTTTATACCTTCCAGCTATGCCCATAGCCACACCTGAAATTATTCGTGACATTTTTTATAAGTCTCATCCATAATGATTTAATTTTTATAGATTCTTTGCTTTAAAGATAGAAATAATATGAGATATAATCAAATCATTACCAATATCAGCTTTCTTAAGAGCAGGTGAGTCGTTGACACCATCACCAGTTACAGCGACAATGGCTCCTTGACGTTGACAACCTTCCACAATGATCAGTTTTTGTTGGGGTGAAGTACGGGCGAACACGATTTCAGTGTGATGTCTCAAAATGTCATCGAGTTGGTCCTGGCTCAAATCCTTTAGTTCAGTTCCGTGAATGACAGCAGCCTTGGCGTCAGCTGGGTTAACTTCGGATACGGGGATGTTCAACCTTTGAGCAATATCCTCAACAGTCTCGTTTCCTGTTTAAATGAAAAAAAAATCATGATTGTAGAACCCTCATGAATGCACTTTAGATAAGATATATAGAAGGTAGAAGGTGGTGGACCTTCAGAGATGATTCCGACGGATTTAGCGATGGCTTTGGCAGTGATAGGGTGATCACCAGTGACCATGATAACCTTGATACCAGCAGATCGGCATTTGGCAACAGCATCAGGGACAGCAGCACGAGGAGGATCTATCATCGACATGAGACCAACGAATCGAAGTCCAGAAATTGGAAAGTTCGGGTCATCACAATCATATTTGTAGCCTGGTGGGTACTTGTCGGATGGCAGCATCAAGTCACAGAATCCTATTCAAAAATAAATTCCACGTTGTAAAAAAATTACCCAGGCTGGAGAAAGGTAAAAATTACATAATATGAATTAAGTTGGTTCATAATGTCTCACCAAGTACACGCTCTCCGAGACCACCGAGTTCCAAGTAAGCATTGTTGAAAGCTTCCTTCATTTCTTCATCCAAAACTTTCTCCTTGCCTCCAATGTAGATTGTTGAACACCTGTCCAAAATTCTTTCGGGGGCGCCCTGAACACATGAAAATATAACAGTAAGTAACAATGTATTTACCTAATTACTCGTTAGGATATCAAGTGAGCAGTCAAGACATACCTTCATGACGAGGAGATAGCGAGGGTCGTTAGGATCTTCATTGTCATGAACAGAGACCTGGTATTTGTTGGTGGAGTTGAATGGAACCTCACAAACCTTCTTGTTCCTTGCCCTGTAGCTCATAACGTCATGCAAAGCCAATTCCATACATTTGAGGAGAGCAGCTTCAGAAGCATCACCGTTAACTTCTCGCTTCAAAATTGGAACGCCATCCTGATTTCCCTTGAATTCAGCGCGGTTACACAAGGTAGCCACACGAGCGATAGCCTTGAATCCGTCACTGGTCTTGTCATATTGAGCACCGGACTGATCCTCAGTGGTGTCAGCTTCAATGATCTGATTGTCAAACCACATGTGAGCGACAGTCATTCTGTTTTGTGTGAGCGTTCCAGTTTTATCCGAGCAGATGGTTGAGGTGGAGCCGAGAGTCTCGACAGCCTCCAAGTTCTTGACAAGACAATTCTTGGAAGCCATTCTCTTAGCAGTCAGTGTCAGACAGACGGTGACAGTAGCCAACAAACCTATATGCATAATATAATTTATTGACACATTCTTTAGTTATTGACAAAAGGAATGAATAGTTTCGGGGGTCATGGAGGTCAAAAAAATCGCACCTTCGGGTACATTCGCCACGATAATTCCAATCAAGAAGATGACAGCGTCCAGCCAATGGTAACCCAAGATGAATGCAACAACAAAGAAGACAACTCCGAGGAACACGGCCACTCCAGTAATGATGTGGATGAAATGTTGGATTTCCTTTGCGATAGGTGTTTCTCCAGAGGACAAACCGGAAGCCAAACCAGCAATACGACCCATGACAGTGTTGTCACCACAGCTCACAACAATACCCTTTGCAGTTCCTGGAGAGAAAGTGGCAAATAATCATTTTAATTAATCATCCGCAAAGTTATATCATCATCAGCATAATCATTTAAAAATGTTGTTTAAAACGGGACAAAGGTTCATACCTTCGACAGCATTAGTGGAGAAGAAAGCTAAGTTTTTGGTCTCGAGAGGGTTGTCATGCGTGAAATCCGCTCCTCGGCTCTGAGGTTCGGACTCTCCCGTCAGTGAAGAGTTGTCCACCTACACATCGTCATTCACCGTGTACACACGTTCGTATTATCCATAGATGCATGTACAACGAACAAAAAGCCGCCGAGTGCATCCAAAGAGAGACGGGAGCATGGAACAAAGATACAAAAAGGAAAAAATGCAAATTAGGATATGAGAAATTTGCAGAGCATAAAAGTAATCCTTTTATTAGCTGATCTGATCGTATCAGAACTGCATTTGAAAGTAGGGCAACAAATTTTATATTTGTTGATAACAAACTGTAGTTTACCTTGAAACCTCGGGATTCAACAATTCGAATGTCTGCAGGTATACGGTCACCAAATTTCACTTCAACAACATCACCAATTGTAAGTTCCTCTGCTTTGATGGTCAGTTTCTGTCCTTCTCTCAAGCAGGTGGCATATTGTGGAACCATGTTCTTGAACGATTCCATAATCTTGGAGCTCTTGGATTCTTGATAGTATGAGAAAATACCGGTGATAATGACGACAATTGCCAAGACCGCTCCGAGGTATAACTGCAAATCAGATTTTGGGTTGGGGGAAAATGTTATTACATGTCCAAATGAGATTCTTCCTTTGAAATTATTATTCAAAATAATTTGAGCTTACATTGTCTTTTGAGGCATCTTCATAGGTGCCAGCTTGGATGGCATAGGCTACAAAACAGAGAACTGCTCCTATCCACAGTAGGAGGGCGAATCCACCAAAAAGGTTTTTACAGAATTTGACCCATTCAGGGGTTGTTTTGGGAGGGGTAAGTGCATTAGGGCCATCACGATCGAAATTCTCCTTGGCTCTTGCATTCGTTAAACCCTGCATTCAAACATTTCGTTAAAAAATTAGCATTTTTGTTGAAATTTCACTTTTAAAGTAGAGCTTCATATATTGATATGAGTTAATTACGGTGTCAGTGTTTGTGTGCAGCCTCCTGCACAGCTCTTCCATTGGAATTTTATGATCATCGGTATCTAATTCCTGCTTAAGATTATTCAAATCCTGCTCCTTCTTCTTCGCCTGAAAACATTCATCAAAATGTATTTTAGAAATTGTCAAAAGCGCATTTTCCAAGTCTTACGTTGAAACCCTTTCCCTTAAAATGGAAAATGGAAGCTGCATCAGAAAATTGAAAATATCCGAATGATTTTCTTATTCCAGACCAGACGATATTACACAAGTTTCAGTCTTAAGTGACAGTTTGATTGGCATTGGTATGAAGGGAAGAAGAGAAATTGTCACATTTGCATGAAAAAATTCTCCATTCCACGAGTACAAACCCATATTGAATACTCAATCGAGGTACAAATACGCAAGCTTTTTTGTATGCTCCTATAGTACATTTATGGCAACGATTTCTTAGCCATAATATCCATCACATCACTTTATATCATCTTATTTTGAATTAGATGAATACTTACACACACCAAGAAGATGACAAAGACAACACCATCCAAAATAATAGAGAGGGGACAGGATGGGAAATTCTGAGAATGCTTGTCTTAGTTTAAATAAACTATGTAACCGATTTGGTTCATATTTTAATCTCATGAAAAAACAAGACGAGTACATCACATCTTCAAAAGTGCTCACGCTATGTAACGTAAGATGCACAAATGATTATTTCATATTTAAAGGATGTCTGCCTACATTTGAATTACGGAGAGGAAGACATAAATGTACGTTATGTACATACCTCAATTTCATCCTTCTTTTTTCCTCTCCACCTCAACCAATTTCATAACAGCCATATTGTATACGCTTCGCACTTTTGTATTCATGCCATGATGCCACGTACATTCTGCAATGTACGAGCAACTGGCATGGCAAAGTGAAAGACAAGTAGTTCGTGCTACCTAGCAGAGTTCTGTTTAGCTAGATAAAGTCTGTTTCAAATCTGCTTCTTCTGTGAGTGAGAACTTTTTTTCTTCTTTTTTTTCATTTTTATGCATATGTATCTATGCAGGCAGCAAATAATGTTATGGTTGTTTCGTTCCTCTGCTTTGCTGTCTATCAGACAAAAATAAATTTCACCTTTCACCCTTTATTTACATATTTCATAGGGAGGCTCGGCTAATTCTATTTATTTTTAAAAAGTTGGATCATCTCTTTCATTTCAAACAAATGAATTATGGTCCAGTTAATAGAGCATTGTACTTTTACTTTAATCCCTAACTCAGTCTAATTACGACAAAAATTCAAATATAAGAGCAGATCCGTTTACTTTGCTGCAATAAATAAGCTATGCGATTATCACTTAAGAGAGGCTTACAATAATTTTCCATTACATCATTTTTTGTTTAGTCATGTTCGCTTATTAAAATTATAAGCCAATAGGTGGAACGGAATCAAAAGTGGGGCAAAATTTACCATATTTTTTTGTTGCTCTCCAATTTGCAATGCTAATTACCTTGCGCTTCAATAACTATGAAAGTAGTTCAGCTCTCTGGCTGATTTACCGATCAATCCATGAATATTACATGATGTTCTGCTCGTCAACTACCACATCGTTTTCTTTCTGCTCTGCCACCACCACCACCTTCCTAGTAAAATGTGATGAGAGTAAAAAAGTTTTGGAGCTTGGAGCAACCTCTATAGAACTATATTATGTATCTCTGGAATATTGATATTGAATGTTCTTCCGACTTTCTATTGTTTTGATAAAAATAAACTTGTCTTTCAGTTTCTTCGTGTGCAAATGGAATTCATTTTGGCCATGTCATAGTCATGAGTTTTAGTATCGTATCGCTTCATCCTCTTAAATTTGAAACCTGTATCACATCACGGCATTGCCCTGTTGTGAGTGATCAATGCCCAAGGTTGGTTTGTTTTGGCTCAGGTACATAAATGGAGAATTGAATATATAGATAATAGTTGTTAAGTATATCATATCATGATGAGCACAAGATATTTTTGGTGAAATCGTCATCAAGGACTCTTCCTGAGGAAGCCAAGCCGTCACTACACTATTTTAATGTCGTAGCGTAATATCATCATCGTCATGATTATCAGGAGGAGTGCACATGACAAACATATGTATTAAAGTTTTTATTCTTTTTTTGATTTTCTAAAATGGCTCATATGAATAGGCTGACGGTGCAGATGCCACATAAAAAGTGTAGCCATTTTTTTTGTTACGGTTCTCTCCTCAACACTACCACTGCAGTAAAGCAGCTTTGCCAATAAATCTTAATTGCTCGTGTTGCTCCTCTTCTCTCTTTCTTTTTGCAAATATATATGTATATTGTATACATATTAGATCATTTAATGTATTTTTTTGTGTGCCATCATATCATGATGCTATTCCTTCCCCGTAGGTACAATGATATAATGGAGGAGCAGCTTAATTGAATGGCTCTTTTCTTCTTCAAGATGTTTTTAGTTTAGTGAATGCCTTCATTTCTCTTTTCTTTTTAAGAGAGGAAAAAGCGCCAACGCAAGGAACATCTATAATTCACTCTTTCTGCCATTTTGCATCGTGCCATCGGGCTAAAATTACTTCGTTTTGTGTCTGCATCTCTACTACTGTTAGACACACTTTTTTATACATAGTAGCAGTCAGTAGTAGTGGCAGCGGCAGTGGATTAAGTTAAGATGGAAGAGCTAAGATACAGAGTGCTCATTTCTTTTTAACAGATTCTCTGTCTCACACGCAGCTCTAATGTTCTACGTACGTTTTGATATATTGCAGTTCTCTTCGGTTCATCCGATGTTTCCCCATAAAATAGTTGCATTGTTGTTTCGTAAAAAAAGGCTTTACACTCTACGTGCCGAATAGGCTAAACTAAACTCCTTCCCCTTTTTTGCACGTGCTCTCCCACTCTATCCATTCTCTCTCTGGGGGAAAATATTTGCAACTAAATACTCTGATATAAATATGTATACCTACTAACGTAAGCGTAAGCACAGCCGGCACTAAGGAAATCTGAAGCATGTATGTTTAACATGTTAGATAATGTCACTTTAAATTGAAGGCCGCTGTCGATTTCTGTCCATAAATTTAAACGAGTTTACTTTTGCAAAAAAGAGACATTGGCATAAAGCAACACTTCATCGTTATATAATTCTCGTTCTGCCTCTTCATGATAACTCGGTAATTAGCATATCTTTGCAAGCCTGAGCTAATTAGTTTGACATGAAACTGCTAACAGCTTTGACATCATAAATGTGTACCTTTTTGTAAATTTCGAAGCAGAGAATGAAGATGAAGTGACTTCACTGAATCATATTAAAAGCAGTGTTCTTCAAAAAAAACTTCAAACAAGTATGTTTCTATATTGCGGTAAAGAATGTTCATATTTGTTATAAAATTCATGCACCTTTTGGGCATCTTCACCTCCCACACATTTTCTGTCTCATCATCATCTCATAGATTTCCTCATAAATCTGTCATTGTGTGAATGATTCCTATTGAAGTACCGCAAGGAAAACGAGCTCTTCCTTTCATTACTTTTCTTTGTGAAACTATCCATGAAAAGAGTAGAGTTACGGTCGAGAACTCAACTTAATAATGACACACGTGCAATATGCTTCCTTGCGTTTGCTTTCTTCGCCAAAGAAAAGTCAGGGGAACAATAAAAAAAGAGGAGCAAAAAATTTTGTGGTGACTTTTGTAAATGCTTGCCATGTGTCTTCCTTTAGTTACGCGTGTTTACACCACCACCCTCCTCCATTTTCAAGTTATCCAGATCTTGCATGCGAATTGAAAAAAATGGCATTCCATTCCGTAATGATTATGGTAGTAGTGATAGCATCGTACAAAAAAGACGGGAGTTGGAATGAAAATGCTTACTTTGCAAAATACCTATAGTATTGATTCAGAGAGTTGAAAGTTGGTAGTGACAAAAAAGCAGGATGACGCAACCTACAAGAATGTCGTAAAAATATACAAGAGAAGCAGAAACGCTGCCACTGTTTGATATAATAAATAGCGGCAGATGGTATTCCTCCAAGTTCAACAAAAATCGGTCATTATATTCTCCAAAAGAAATAAATTAGTAAATTAAAGAGCGCAAGAAAACTAGTGTAGACTGGATTTTACTGGAGATACTGTCACATGAAGCAGCTAGTGTCGACGCTCGAATTAAAATGTATGACACACCATTGCGGTCACACACCACACAACGCTTGATATTGACTTGGGAGTAATTAAAAAGTTGCTGACTTCAGTGCATTTCCTCTTTGCGTTGGAGCAAAATCTGGGGACCGCAAAAGACGTGACGATAAAGTGATGTGATGTCTCTGACTAAAGCATGTTGCTACATTACATCCCAAACAAGCACTCAACTTGTCATGTCGTTCTGGAACGTCTCACATTGCCTCAAAGAAGGGTACAAAGTTCTTTACCGATCATGTTTGAAGGGCAAAGGAAGACTTGATGATTGTGTATAATGTAAATCGGATATTTTCTTTCTGATGCAGTGTAAAACCATCCATCCAGTAGTGGTTTCGAGTTTGGAGCAGATTTATATTGGATTAAAAGCAAAATGTTATATAAAATGCTTACCTTCGCCATTTTGGAATCCCTGAGTCAGTTAACCGTGGCACAAATAAAAAAGTGGTCTTCCAAAAAGAAGCGACGTCTGGTAATGAAGCTGATTTACAGCTTGTTTAGAGGGATCGCAATCTGATTAAATCAAGAGAAGCGAAGCACACAATTGATGAATGTTTCCTTTTCTTTACAAAAGAACCTGAAAGAAAGACAACAAATTTGTTTGTGTTTAGGATAGTTTCGAGTTAGTGAACTGCGAATGCGCTTAATTCATTTCATTTCCCCATTTCAAAATAACTCAAAAGGAAATCAACCACAAAGAGAGCAAAGAGCTCTGTTCCTCAATCCATGCTATAGCTTGCCGTATTCATTGCCCACCTAAACTTCCGTAAAATAATGCGTCACTTTTATTGTCTTAGTACTCCTTGTCATTCACACAGAAATACTTAGTCATGCCGAATTAAATAAACTGATTGCTAATATTTTTCCTTGAAAAATTACATTTAACTCAATTTTGTTGCATAAATTTGGTTTTCAAAGTCATCAAAAGCTTTTGTTGCAACAAACCACAATTTCTTGAACCGAACAATTAATTGTGCAATGGAAAGAGGTGGTCAATATAAAAACTATTCTGTCACTTATATTTAAAAGGGTATGCGATAATTGATTGATTGATTATAAATGATTTTCTTACGAGAGAGAAATGTCGAGGAATCTATAGTTATCCGAAGATTGGCTGGTAGCAGGCACTAACTTCTGTTGTGTGATAAATTATCGGCTCGTCA